>JAQMCX010000058.1:21535886-21574236 GCA_029814765.1 Acanthurus leucopareius | reverse complement strand
GAGTGGGTGCGCTGTCCGTCCTTCGACCCCGCCTCTTTTCCCATATTTGGTTTTTCGTCGTTTAGGCGGGCTCTTGGGGAGTCAGGCTCAGACAAATGGCGGCGCCCAGGACGAGATTTCTGAGGCTTCGCTTTTGCTCCGGCAGAAATCAATGGGTGACGTCACAGAGGGTTTGTCCAGTGTTTTATAAGGTCAATGTGTGTGACATGCAAAGCCAACATGGCTGCTTTGAACACATTGCAGCATTGTTGAATCAGTTACTGCTTCAATCATGTGTTTGATGTCAGATTGTTGTAGCTTGGTGATGTTTAGCCACCACAGCTTCTTTGGGTCAGTAAAAGATTATGAACTTTTGCTTTCACTGGGACTTGAATCCTGATCTAATAGATGAGTAAAGTCCTGTGTGTCAAAAAACAAATTAAAACTAATCTATAACAAGAAAATGAGAAGTTAAATAGAAAAACTACCTAAAATGACAAAAACCATCTTTGGAAACACATTTATTTGATCCATAAAGCGTCACTGACATGGATGAGCTGCTATTCAGTCTATTTTCAGTCATTGTGACCAACAAACAGACAAATTTGTCTCTAAAGCAAAACTTAATTTAAAAACTAAAATCTTCAATCCTCAAAAGTTTAAAGACATCTTTCAGTAATCATCATTATAACGGAATAAAACTCCATCAATTAACTCAATAACTAATTTAATCATTGTTCAGCACTGAAAGTTGTTGACGATGCATCTTTGAACTAATTGATCACCAACTAATTACTTGTTGCTCACTGCTGTTTCATTTATCCTGAGTCAATAATCCAAAACTCTCTGTGTCTGCACCTCCTCTCTGTTTGTTTCAACAGATGGAAGTTTTAAGGTTTTTACTCATTAAACTGATGTTTAACTCTCCTTTCAATGCACAGAACAGAACTTTTTAAAAGGTCATTTGGTAAATCTTGGCCCTTTTTACATTTTAAAACCTCTAAATATGCTGAATAAACATCTGATTCTTTTCAACACGAGTATGTCAGCATGTCATATGCTAAGTCTGGAACATATGGCGGCGGCCCGGGGAGCGCTTTAAGATGCCGACAGCAGACGCCTCGTTCCCTTTAGCTGTCCTATTGTCATGCTGAGCCGGCTGCCATGACACCGAGGCCGAAGGACGCCTGTGGATCCTCGGCGGTGACGGAGACGCAGGCAGAGAGTCCTGTCATGCAGACACAGCCGACTGATCCCGTCCTGATAGCGCCCAGGTCGACCATGACAGGAGCCACCACCTCCGCTTAGCATGCACCTTGTTCGTCCTTTTGCTGTTCAGTGTGCTGCGAAAAAGGCAGCAGAGGGACGTCTGCTCAAGGTCGAGCAGGAACACAAGGAGGAAAACTCTCCAAGACACCAACCACGGGCCTCCCTCAACAGTCTCCACACCGATCCTGACACATTTTGTGCGAGCGGGGGGGGTAAAACAGCAGTGCTGTCAAACCCCAGAATCCACAAACACAGCGTTTGTCTCATGCTATGCTGCCTTCAGCACTTTAGGGATGGTAGTCTGCAGTGTTTGATTCTCAGCCATGTAATTTAACCTGAGTCCTGAGAGATTAACTAACGACTGCCCACCGCCGACACACTCTGTGTGTTCGGCTCAAGAAGAAATCAAACGTTACAAAAAAAAAATCCAATCTAACTCTCGTTTCTGTCTTTGAGGAGAGAACAGTTTCGTCTGCTCCACATGTTGTAAGTGTCATCAATAAATCAATGATGCTGTCAACAGAAAAAAAAAAGGATAATCTAATAATTGGTTGAGTAACACTGTGTTTTTAAGACAAATGACAAAAAGTCATTAGTTTCAGCTTCACACATTTTTTGTTTTTCATACGCCTTTATGATAATAAGCTGAATATAATCGGCTTTTAGACTCAACCTGAGCTCTTGCTAACGTTATTCCAGACCTCATAAATAATCAATCAATCAAGTTAATAATCTGTAGATTAACCGAGGATGTAGTGTTATTGTTGTTTGCAGCCCTCTTTTATGTTTAGTTGTTGTTTTGTGTTGTTTTTTGACTAAAACTGTACAGTAACTGAACATTTTATGACACATTAGGCATGGATATAATACATTTTCAGATAATATGCTGCACTATATTCTATTATTTTTGAATAATATCCATCTATTTTTGTAGGGATACAACTGATTGTCTTATTATATTGGCCTTTAATGTTTTTTATTTTTCAATTAAATAGTCTATAAAAGATTTCCTGCCTCAAACAATTTCCTGTAACTTTCTTTGTGTTTCTGACCAAAAATACTCAACATTTGACTCAAACTCAAAAAAATATTTTTTTAGTCACTGAGATGTAGGACAATAGAATTCATCTATCAGAACACATTTTCAATCAATTAATCAAATAGTTGTCAATCAGTGTCTTTGTGGGTCAAACCAATCGTTTCTGCTCAAATGTATTTGTGACAAAGACACAATATCACAAAATGTTTGAACAGCAATATGAATTTTAAACTTTTTTTTCTTAAACCTTATCACATCTAAAGGGTTTAATCTGACACAAGAAATGTTGCATTCAACTCACAGAACAACCTCAAATTAAACCTCTGAAGTTTATTTTTAACATCTGTCTTTTGAACACGGAGCCTTTGAACAGTTTTCCACCAAACACAGAAAGTTAGCTCTGCAGATCCATCTCAGCTTTTCACTTCCATCTCTGAACAGCTTCATGTAAAAACATCATGGATGTTGTTCCTGAACCTTTAAAAACATCACATGACCATCACATTTCTTTAAACGAGCTCTGCAGATCATTTCAGATGAATTACAGCAAAATTATTGTTTTGCGCTTCTATATTTCATCACTGCTGAGCCGAATTACAGCTGCAGATGACACACTCTATACTTTATGACTGTTTGATTGTACTGTGCCGAGCATATGTTTTATTTGTTTACTTGCATTTTTTATGACAATTTCTTGGATATAAGATTTTAAGACGGAGATTTTCTCTTTAACTCTCAAACTTTCTTTAAAAAAAAACAAAAAAAGACTATTTCCAAACCTATTTAAACTTTATTTTATTTGCCAAACAAAATGATGATGTTTCTCACTTTTATTGCATATTGGAGGAAGTATAAACTATTATAATGCTGCATTATGGTTTACAGTTTTCATTTTTCAAAAGAGGATAAAGCTGTTTGTCGGCGTGTTTGTGGAAGCAGCGGCTGAGCTTCAGGCCTCTGGCTGGGTGGCTGGGTGGGTGGGTGTTGACGGATATGTCGGAGCCGCCTCTGTTTGGAGATGCACTGTTAATTTCAGTGGTGAGCTCTGCCTCGAGCACATTGCAGCCCTGTATTATCTATGAACATTCATACGAGATGTTGTTTTTTTTTTTGCTTTTCCTCAACAAACACACACCATTGGTTATATGGGCCATTGTTGGCAATTAAAGCCATCTGTCTGTTTATCTTGGTGATCCTTTAAAACCGAGCGCTCTGCAAGTTTGTGTTTCACACCGAATAAAGAGCTAGCAAGTTCAGCTAACTAAGACATGATGTCTTTC
This sequence comes from Acanthurus leucopareius, assembly GCA_029814765.1. Taxonomy (NCBI): domain Eukaryota; kingdom Metazoa; phylum Chordata; class Actinopteri; order Acanthuriformes; family Acanthuridae; genus Acanthurus; species Acanthurus leucopareius. The sequence continues at coordinate 21,570,669 of JAQMCX010000058.1, read as the reverse complement.
ACATAGATGGTTTACTTCCTGTGTGGATGCTGAAAACTGTGCTGCCAATTATTTTAAGTGTGAAGAAGCTAAATCCTGCAGAGGAAAAGTTTCTAGATGTGAGTAGGTTACGACCAAGGGACAACCTTCTTACTTCCGCATTGAAGCCAACCAGGAAGTACAAAAACTTGCAAGTCCTCGACTGACCACTTGAGGCTTCAAAAGGGAGCAGATGCTAAAATGGCCAACTTTAGAGCAGAAATAAACATATTTACAGCCTGGTTCAAAAAAAATGTATTTTTGTCTACAGCTTCTCTATCATCTCATGAAAACTCTGAGGGGGGTGAATCTTTTTTTTAGCCTAGCCTGGTCTGATGAGCATGAACTGATGAAGCCCCTTGGATAGGAGGCGAAACGTCTTCACAGACATATTACTGAGTCCAGTTGCCTTCGATTTATTTAACCAGAATAACTATGACCTGGATGAATGAGAACATTCACAGATATTTCTGGACAGACAAACAAATGTTGCACTGATTCAAATTACAGCACCAGCAATGTCACCATGCAGTACCAGAACTTTACATGCAATGAAAAACACTGATGAATGAAAAATTACACAAGTCAAAGTGAGTCAAACTTCTAATAAAGCAAACAAGAGCTGAATCCTCTGCTGAAGGTTGATTTCTTCATAAATATCTATCCTTTATATGATCCATTAGGGACACTGAGTGTCCTTCATCTCTCTGACTGACTGCTCATCTCAACAAAACCGCCTTCAGACCACATGCTGGTCCAAGGTCAGCCGACACGCAGCTACATGCTCTGTTTCTATTCAAACTTATTCTATTCAGTTGCAGAGTTCAAACCCTTCAAATGTGTTAATCATTTCACAATTCATGGAAGAGCCCATCTTTAGATTTCTCTCTCCAGTGGAGCAGTAGGACGACTTCGCGCCCAGGCTGCGGCTGCGGCGGCGGCGGATCGGGGCCGTTGGCCAGCCGGTCGTCATTAGGAGAATTTACTTCTCGCCGCCTGCCGCTGCTGAGTGGAGGACCAGATGTGATGCCTGTCTCCTGGGTTGCCAAACACAGCAAGACGTATCCCACACCGGAGGAAACCATTCTAGAGAGCAGCTCTATCACTGTCGGGAGGAAACATCGCACAGCTCTCTCCAGCTTGACGGCTCTTAGCCAAAGAGCCAGCTGTCAGGAGAGGAAGTCTGAGTGCACTGAGAGGAAGTCCTGTGGTTTTTAGGCCAAGAGGGAGTTCTTCAATACGTAAAGCTCTTGAATGAAGAGCGAGACTGCAGAACTGAACTGGACTGGATTCACCTCAGTCACATAAACTGGATCCGTCTCTGTCTTAGATTCATTATTAATTCATATAAGCTTTAATCAGAACTGTTTCCTTGTGTTCCTGTTCAGTCAATGAAGTTAATCAAGCATATAATCAAAAATAAGCCATAAATCTATACAACTGGAATGATTGAGTTGAAACCAAGTAAGGACACAAAGCAGACTTGATGGTTTATTCTGCCACATCAGAGTCAGGCGACATGTTTGCACCAACCAGGTCTGAATATCAAGAGCACCAAAGGGTCAGAAGATCTTTTTATCTGGTGTGAACAAGTGAATGTTCTGTTCTGTCGGTACATCTTCAATTACATTAATGTCCAGCAACCTTTGCCTCTGATTTTACTTCCTATTTTTAAACCAATTTTAGTATTTCTGCATTTGTTTGCTTTGTTTATTATACTGAAAGCTACAATTTGTGTATTAAAGTTGCTATAGTCTACACCCAAAAAAGTTTTATTTGCATTTTTTGAACTTGTGTCAGGTAAAAGGCAGCAAAGAGACAGTGGGAATAAAATTGTCGGCATCTTTGTGTTGAAAGCTGAACATCTGGGGAAAAATGTCAATCAACTGCGACTACATTTGATCACTGAACATCACAGATTTAAAACAGAGAGTCAGCTTCCTGTCTCTCTGCCGCGGTCCTGTCGACTCATAATACCGTCAACAACAACTCAATGAGGGGACGTTGTGGTGGAGACTCGTCTCTGCAGAGATGTGAGGCCAAAAGCTCAATGTTTGAATCTCTAATGTCTTTATTTAATGAAAGATCTCAAGTTATGTGTGATAAACTACAGTCATTAGGTAAAAGTAATAGGTAGAAGTAAAACATTTATCCACAATACACATATTTCTTGTTAATTATGTTTCTTTTCAAAAGGAAAAGTTGAGTTTCTTCAACCAGGCAGGTGATATCGATCTCTCGTTCATGTTTTCCTGTAAAAATAATCATCAGCTGCATCAGGAGCCTCAGTTGGATCAAACGCAGTGCGACTTCATTATGAAATGGCGTGATTGGAAGCCAGGAGTCGTATATCACTGTTACTGGGCAAAAACTGTAATTCAGCTGAAGGGACTTTATTCACTAATGTGATGGAGACAGGAACGGAGATTTTCTCACTGCACCAAACTCTTTTTTTAATTGCAAAGTATGTTTTAACACGTTAATTCAATGAATCATGGAGGTAAACAATGTAAATAACTGTATTTTGCATAGAAACAAATTATAAACCTGTTACTTATCCACCTACTTTCAAAAGTAAGTGAATAAGTTACTATAAGGCACCTTTTTTTAAGAACTGGACAGAATAGACACGGACATAAATACTAAAGACCTGATCACTAAAGACTAAAAACATATGAAATAGAAATAAATAAAACAGAAGCAGACATAAATGTACACCGGGAGAGTCTAAGCAGGTGAGTCTTGTTCTATATTTTCAACATAGTGTCCACAGTTTCTGAAGTTCAAAGTGTGAGTTCAGAAGTTTAAGCTTAAAATCAAATCTGCTTTAGTTTTAAAGCTGCATCAAGGAGAGCAGGGACCTGCAGGTAATACAGGGCTGCAGCAGATCTCTCATACGGGCGGGTGCTTGACCCTGCAGAGCTCTGCCAGAAAAGAAACTCGGATTGGAAACCTGAATGAAACGGCATGATGGGTAAAAAAAAAATGTCACATCATCTTTGCTGTGATGAGAAACTGCAGCATTCTAACAGAGTGAGACCAGAGTTTCATAACGCACAGTTTCTGCTTTTGAACAAAAGTAAATACATCTCATTGAACATTCAGAACACTTTGAATAAACACTATATGCTTTTGAAAAGTAATAATCCTGAATGAATGAATGAAGAGGGGTCATTTATGGCTGCTCACTGCCGTTTATGACGGTTATGTTGACGTCGTCCTTTAACTTGCACACAAACAAAACATGTTTTTCTTGGCGAGAAGCTGCAGTTGTTACCAGTGTGACACACAGTGAGTTCAGGTCTGACACAGTGCACGAAGGAGCAGGAAGATGGTTCAGACTTATGTCCTGTAAAGTGCTTCAACCTTATCAAAATCATGCATAGGATGGGATGTATGTTTCATTTACTGCCTCTGACACACACACACACACACACACTGTTGGTTTCAGCTGAAGGCTTTTGATATTGTGTTTACTGCGACATGACACTGATTTTCTGTTTTTTATTCTCCTAAGGTAAAGAGGAAGCGACGCCACAGGCAGCAGGAACGACACCACAACCTATTGAGCAATAAAGTTGGAAAATTGAGTGTGTTTGGCGTTTAAATCCGCGGGGACGTTTGATTTACATTTTATGGCCACAAAGCTGTCAGACGTTTCACGAATGTTTGACACCGTAACAAGGTTTTAATCTTCTTTCTCGCACATTCCCCGATCAAAGTTATTGTTCCTGCACTGGAAGAAAACAAGGCTGCTTTATATAATGCTCGAAATGAATTTGTTTTTGTAACGCCGAGGGATGGAAACACACCACATATGGCAGGAGTATAAAGTGTTATTCCTCCAGGAGAACGCTATGCACAGGTGAGTTGCAGGCAATTCAAATGCAATGGAGCAAGCAGGCTTATATTTCCCAAAATAATATAGAGCCAGCCAATACTTGCAGCATTTCTCAACAGCCCGCCTGCCTGCGACCCGGTGCACTCTTCTCACTTGGGGTTTTAAAGTTTGTCTCGGGAGTTTATTGCACATACAAGTAGCTTTCAGAAGGCTGGAGTTCTTCAGTTCCGCCTGCGGTGGACTTAAAGAAACCATCTGGTGACCAGTTTTAAAGGTCATTGGATTTTTATACAGCTGTTCAGGAATGTTGAGGTGTGAAATAATGAATAAAAAAAAGATGTATATTGGAAACAGAATTGTGCATGTTTGTTCTCAATATGTGTGTCTGTGAGTGTGTGTGTGTGTGTGTGGTAGCGTGGAAAAGAAAGAGCAGTCGGATGAAGAAGCCGTTCTGACAGCCGGACTGAGTTCATCCTGAACCATCGAGGTGACTAAGCTGCTACAGAAATGATTGGCTGAGATGTGAAGCACTAAAAGAAACACCTGCATACAAACAAAATGAATCCCGGACACTCTGATGATGCAAAATTGCAATAGAGAGACCTGGATGAGCAGGCCTCACTGTTAATATACTGAAAACATATAAAGGTCTCACTATCTCTGCTACTTTTGTCATAAATATAAGTTGCCAATTCAAAGATGAGAAGAATCATCAGCTTTCCTGTTTGTGAAAATGTCCAGTTGTGTTGTTTGTATCTCTCTCTGTCCTTCTCACCATCAACCACTTTGTTAGTTAGCAAACAATTAGCAAACTTGGAATAAAAAAAGAGGTTAAGTCCTGTTTTTATTATCAAGAATATGAAAAGCATTATTCTTTTAAGCTTTACGTGAACCAGTTTTAAAGTAAAGAAAAAGTCAAACTTCACACAGAAGCCACCAGCTGTTTTCAGACAGAAGCTGCACAGACGGTGAACCTGAGAGCGAGATAAGACGTCCTGTCAGTCTGCGTTTGCTTTGATGACAACAGACATGTTTGCTAGTTGAGCTTCATCTGTCAAAATCTGTTCGTCTCCTCCTTCACGTGCTGTGCTGTTGCAGTGTTTTCGGCCGCGTGACCCCCAGCGGCCTGAGCGAGGCAGGCGACATTTATTGTGATTGGTTGCCATCATTTGTATTCACATTGTGCCGTCTGTATTTTTATTTTATTACTTTGACCTTGATTATTATGGAAATATGAAAAATAATTTGGTGCAGTACCTTCCTCCATCACTGTGCCTGGTGTGTGAAGTAGTTTACAAGAACAGAGTCTCATTAAAACAACTTTATCCTGCAAACACTCCGTAACTTTTGAATTTAAACAACCCGTCTAAAATCTATAGCATTTTTTCAAAAATCACATGCTCTTATTGTGACAGTCAGCCTGTCAGTGAAACAACTTTGCTTAATTTTGTTCTTTAGCGAGTGAAGGGATGTCACGGGCCTGAAGTAGTTCATTATGTTCTGCAACAACAGAGGAGCTGTTTCCTTTGTTGCCTGTAAATCACTTCCTGGCGCGGCATGTCCGCTGGGAACGACCGGGACTTGTTGCTCTGTTGGTCCCATTCATCTGCATTTTTCCGCTGCAGAACTGCATTTAATTACCACACGGAGAGCCCATTTACAGCCGTAATGAAAGAGAGACCAAAAGCAAGCAAAACTCGCCATTACACAGTTAAACATTATGTACAAGAAAAGAAAATTCTGCACTACATTCATTCATTTTCCCTCCATATGTTTTCCTCAAAGAGAGATAACGGTTCGACGGCTGCGTGTCGTTCTTTACTTCCGTAGACTGGGAGCCTTAATTGGTCACTGCAGGGCAGAGAAGTGAATTAATGCATGCATATGCAGAGATGTGTCCAAATTAAACGCATAATTCCAGCTTCTTTCCTTCCAAACATCTTGTTTTGCAGAGAGAAAGAAAAGAAAAACCTTCAGAAAAAGGACGTCGACAGCTGCAAATATTATTCCACAAAAGGTGGCAGCACAATATTCAACTATCCATGACAGCAACATGGCAGAAATTACAGTCTGTATGCTGGAACAAATTGTTTAGCTGTATACTGTGAAGGTTTTGCAGAAATCTAATAAATACCTTCGACGTGACAGCATCAGTGCAAGCCTAAACATTTCCTCCTCTCATCTCTCCCTGCTTCAAGACACAGGCAATTGGGTGTGTGCAGTAAAAAAGCCTCTTCAAGCTTCTTTCCTGCGTCATTCACAGCCGATACAGTAGTTTCCAACGCTGTTACACAAATCTATAGCGTGTCCAAATCAATTATTTGCCTGCAGACAACAAAACTTGATACGTGCAAACAGTAATTTGAAGCAGCAGAGCCCAAATAAAGCAAATTTGTGAGATTTAATACCAGCAGCATCTTTCTGTGATTTTATAGCTGCTACTATTTGCTTGACCTTATTGGTTTTCAGAGCTGTAAACAGTTATTAGTGTTGGACAGCAAGAAAAAAAAACAAGATTTTTTTTCTTATTATGCACAAAGAAGTGAGAGAAGTGATATGAGCAAACAGAGGGATGAAGAAGACAAAGAAAACAAGTTTTTATAAAAAGATTGATTTCAAACTCCAGTTCAAACAATGGAGCCACTGTTGCTTCATCGATGTGCACTTTGTTCATTCATCCTGTTGTTTCACTTGAGTCGAGTTCAACTTTGAAAGTTTTCTCAGACTTGTGCTTTGTTTTGTATCATCAGCGAGATCTATCTTTTTTAATGGCTTCTCGTATTGTGTTGTGGATATTAAGATCAAAGTTTTATTTCTACTACAAAAGGTTTGAAATCTCACAACTAAAAATTCAATTCAATTCTGATTTTCTAACAGTGTGAGAAAAAAATATTGGAAATGCATCTTGACTTGTTTTGAAATCATGTAAAGCAATCCACATTTTTATCTTTTGGAAATTAACTGAATTAATTAGCGAAGCGATTTTTCTGAAAGCATCTTAAAGTCTCCTGCCTGCATGAAGTGAAACATCATGTCTGCAGCAGAAGACAGCAGCTCCTCTCCTGCAGTGTTTGCAGTGTTTGCAGCAGTGAAGGCCATCATCGTTTACTGAGCAGCTGCAGGGTTTCTGAGGTAAAAATCAGTGTGTAAGAATTATTCTTCCTTTACATCAGAGTTAGTTCAAGTTGTTTAATGCTGCAGTTTGTGTTTTCAACCTGATCAGCTCTGAATGAAAGCAGAGAAAGTATTCATGGTGTACTTTTTGTGATATTCATCTCGCTGATGTTGCTGATGTTTTTTTTAATATATATATTATTTTTTGGGGCTTTTTGGCCTTTATTTGATAGGACAGATGTGAAACAGGGAGATAGAGAGGAGGTAGTGACATGCAAAGGGTCGGAGCCGGAATCGATCTCGCAACTGCTGCACGGAGAACTGAGCCTGCTGTATATGGGCCGCGCGCGCTACCAAGCGAGCTAAACAGCAGCCCAGATGTTGCTGATGTTGCTGTGTGAGGGAGTTTGATGCACTCAGCTATGATGCTGTTTCCTCATGTGGTTATGTTTTATGATCGGCTCAAAGTTTGCTGTTTCTCTCTTTTACAGTGGGATTTTGCTGTTCTATGTTGTTGTGATGCTGATAAAGGTGCAGCATTTCTCCCCCCACAGTTATAACTGTGAGGCTCTACCTACAAGATCAGGCGGTGAAGATGCTGGAGAAGGTTTAACTGATGAGAAAACTGACTGACTATTGTTCCAACTACAGTCTGCAGAAAGATGCACTCAGAGGCTGGACCTTCTGAGGATGCACTGAAGCTTTCAGCCGAATAAGAAACTGTATTATTCTGTTTGTCTTCATTCCTCCAAGAGGTGAGTCCATGAGCAAAGGCTCGATTTAAAGATTTTTAAAGATCTTTAAAGACAAACTGCTGCGGAACTGGGTCTCTTATTGTCACTAACACTGTTAGCAAAGAACAGTCACAACATGCTGTATTGTGGCTGCTGAATAATTAGAAATGATCAAACATGAACAAAGCGTCTAACTGGTGAAGCATTTTCAGCCTTCAGCACGCTGGTTCAGATCCACTGCACGGATTATAAATCATGTAACGTGATGCTGCTCAGCCAGTCCGATCTGTGCATTCTGATAAGCAATGCAACCCAGTGAGACACACTCACACACACACACACACATGCACACACACAGAGGAGAGACAAGAGGAAAGACAGATGACAGTCGGAGGAATAAGTGAGTCAGAGAAAAGTAATTTCACATGGCGTTTCTAAAAAAGAGAAGGAAGTGAAAAAAGATCTTTAAATCAAGAACAGACGGACTCCAACATGTTCTTTCTTCCTGCAGGAAGTTTAAAACCTGTGAGTCTTGTTTGCTGTGAAACTGTGTCGATGGTAAAAAACAACTGTGTTAAAAGCCACAAGACGAAGCAAAGAGCAACTTTTCAGCAAACAAACCCACTCGGGTCTGAACTAAAGGCAGAGAAAGAAGAATATTCTACATCCCACTGACATGTAACACATTACATTATTATATTATGATGTTCCAGGACTTTGCTTGAGGAAATTTTCTGCACCTCTTTGAATTTTAATTGAATAATCTTGCACACAAGCACCGACGCCGGCTTTGTGATTTTTTCAAACCAGAGAGGCGTCGCCAAGAACAGAAGGACAGCTTGACCTTCATTTATTTTTCAGGAGAGAAGGACAGGTGAGAGATGATCTCAGATTTGATTTCTGTCCAGATAATTAAATATGCATGAAAACAGGTACGGTTAAGCTTAGCATGTTGACTCATGATATTCTCTAAACATTTAATCTACGGTGTAAGGTTGGTTGTGGGATTTAATCTCTCTCTTTGGCACAAAAAAGGGTGTGGTTAATCATTCTACTGGTGATGGCTGTAAACCAGTGAAACTATCTTCTTGTATGATATGATCTTGTATAAGTATATTATATGAGATCCTGGAGCCGTGTATTTAAAAGAGACGGTCCATCATGATCAGTTTAAAGATCTCGGTGAGGTTGTGGCATCCCTCCATGAACAGCAGATATACACACACAGCAGCTGAATCGATGCCAAAGTGCTGCAGAACTTCTGGCAGCATGTAGCGACTTTTAAAAAACTTGTCTTGGCAGTTTTCGTTTCCTTTTCTCTGGCATTTATCTAGACCTGCTCACTTCATTGAACTAATATGAAGTGTATAACCTTTGGTTGAAATGGCCCCACTCAGCCTTGAATGTAAAGCAGGGCTTTGCCAACTTGCTCCCCTGACACCTAACAGTGTACTGAGGCGTGAGATTCTGCTGCTATGTTGGCTCTTTCTATTTCCTCAGCCAATTGCGTTTACCGTGAGGGGGAAATTTGCATGCAAATAATGCATATCTGTGCGGCTCACGCAGTATGACAGATATGCATTGTATGACCACGTTTGTCTGAGCCTCGAACCTTTCGGCCTGATAAAGCAGCAGCAGAGAATGATGGAGGAGAACGAAAGCCAAACTTCTTATCATGTGTGCAGGTTCCTTCACCGTCGCCTTCAGAAGAACGATGAAGAAAAATGATTTTTTTTTCTTCTCCAAGCCCCTCCCTCTTTAGTTACTGTTGTTGTGCATGTCGAGCTTTTCTTTCTTGCAGAGCACATGCAGTTTGTAACAGTTTGGCAGATTGAGCATGAAATATTCTGCTTTGGTTCTTGATTTCAGGGGAGACCAAAGCTGGATTAACATTTCTGGCTGACAACTGAAAAAAGATTTTTGTCCCACGAATCGACAGCCGTCCCCGGCAGACTTTATCAGCTGTGGCTGGCAGGCTAATTAGGCTAATGTTAGCACTGTGAGCCAGTAGAAGAAAACATCTCTGGTTGATGTTTTATTCTTTCAGGCTGATTCTTAAATGAGACACACAAACTTTTAGAAGCACCTTTTGCTTCTGTGGGTCTCGTGTGTGTGTTTATTTCCTCAGGAGTTTTCTGTCACCACCTGATCTCCTGAAGATCCTGGTGGATCTTTGCAGGGATCTGCTGCAGAACCTGGAACAGACTTTGTCCTTTTTTTTTGTTTCTGTGAGCTGATGTGTCGTGGGGTTGTGAGAAAAACAAAACTACAGGACACCGAGTTGATTAAACACAGAGACTGTGAGACAACTGTCACACACACATGCACAAACACACACACACACACACAACCTCACACTGATTGTCCATGTCTCTCCTTCATTTCTAGTTCCATTTGGTCATTTTTAATTTTTTGACTTGTCTAGTTTAACTACATTGTTGATGCTTTGATGTAATTTTACAAAGTTTTGAATGAATTTTTAAATATTTTGCTAATAAATGTTCCATTTGTCAAAGAGTTTGTCAATATTTTTGGCATTATTCAATAAAAATAAAAGTTTGGAGAGTGATAAGACTAATATTACATGTAAATGAAGGCTATTTAGCATGGAAATGAACACAGCTGTGCCTGAATACAGATGTGCGGCTCGGGCTTGCCCTTCGGTGAGCCCTGGGCGCAAAAACTTTTTAAAAACGCAGCTTGATTTCCATTAATAAAGGATGTAAATGATGAAACGTGCTTTAAATCTAATGGATACGGCCATGCAGGGCTCTGAGCAGACCGGATGAGTCACATCAGTCACTTTTTCAAACAAAAAGAGTCTTTAGATTTGACTGTAATCACAGCTTAAAGATTCAGGACTTGAATTACTTGCAAAAATTGACTTGAACGTTTCTGGTTTAAGAAATGAGGAAAAAAAAACAGCATAATTTTTTAATTTGAATTTTTGTGAAAATCAGAGGACATGTTACAGATTTTTTTTAACTCTTTCAAAAAAGAAAAAAAAAGACATGAAAAAACAAATTAAATTTTTTTTTTATGTTCTTAAAAGAACTGTAATGTGTGTGTTCGCATGTATCAACGACACACATGGGTGTGCTGAAAAATGATGCGTGATTCTTCAAAAAGCACAGAAAGGACATTTTGATTATCCTCTTTGTGCTTTTATTGTTTTCCAAGATGTGGCGGCCATGCAGAGCGATGCTGAGTCACACACTGAGCCGTCCACAAAATGCCTAATTACTCATGCATAGTAAAGACAAAAAAACGTTGTTCTGTCTTTGAGAGACATTTCAGACGATGAAAAATTAGCAGAGGAGCATAAAGCAGGAAGGTCAGTGCGCACACACGCTTTGGTTTTAGCACTTCAAAACTCGCTTTAGAAAGATAAACAACACCAGCAATCTCAGGTATTATTTCTATTGTGTTCAGTCGTTGGAAACACAAATTATTCCGTCGTTGGTTACATGAATCTGTATCACACTTTCCACACAATCGACTCCGCGTGCCCAAAAAAAGAAAAAAGAGAAAAGTGAATCCTTCACTCAGTGGGACATTAATGGCTCCACTTTATAAAGCACCTATGCATATGTGAGATTGGCTGGTAAGAATGCCAGACAGATGAATAAGACATAAGAGATCTATGCATGATTTAAGAATACAAAATGAGTTACAAAGGGGTTGCAGCCATGACAGATCTGTTGGCCTCCGGCTGCTGGGCCCTTTTATGAAGAATTCTGTCAAGGAACAAGGGTGGATTGGTAATCATGCATGTTTCATCATAATAAAAACTAGTGCACTCTGCGGCCTCACAAGAACAGTTGCGGCCGTATTATTAATGAGTCAGGAGAACATTACGCCGCATTTATTGAAAGGTATTTGCTCAATTAATTGAATTTGAGGTTTATGAATTAAAGAGGAGCCGTGTAAATTATAATCCTCAATTCACTCGACAACTCGGGCGTGAAATCTCTTTTCAGTTTTTTTTTTTTTTTCCCTTTAACTCTAATTTCTGAGTGTGGCTGCTGATCACGTCTCTGTGCATTAGTGCAACCGGATCAGAGTGCAGATAAAATGAAGCGGAGGGGAAGCCGAGGGACGGAGGAGGACTTTAGGCATTCATTCATTAACAGATAGCGGCACATAATCAGACTAATACAGGCTGAAACACTGGACCGGATGCAAACTGAGAGGCGTTGAGGTGCGAGCACACACACATAAAAAGTCTCCAGAAAAAAAAACACACAGCATACAGTACAGTACACGCAGACAGAGAGGTTTGGTATTAATTGGACATTAACTCGCTTGCTGACATTCACATGGTTTCATCAGGCTCGGTTAGCTTCGTGCTTTTCTGTAGCAAGACATTAACATGAGTTCACCCCCCTCCACCACCACCACCACCTCCATCTTACTTTACCAGAAAGCCATGCTGGCTGCTGTAAAAATCTGCCTAAATGAGGCAAGAAATAATAAGCCATGTTTGTCAGATTAATGCATGTTTTATTTTGACAATGCAACCTAGAAACCTGAGAAGGTGCTGGTGGGGAATTTCTGACACTAACTGGAAGCAGAAAAAAATGTCAGCGTTAGTCATTTGTTCAACACTTAAAAATAAATTTGGTTCTCACTTATTTAACTCCTGCTTTATAGTCTTATTTATTTATTTTTGACAGGCGATCTCCCGCAGTCGTGACAGTAATTAGCATCCTTTCGAAACGGCACCGCAGGAAAAGTGACATCCACTTGGTTTTAAGTGTATTTTCAATTTACATAATAAAACAGCAGAGCTGAACACTGGACATGAGAACAAAGTGGGAATATTCCAAGTTTTCTACATTTGACTGAGATGGAAAAGTTTGATCATTAATGGAAACAAAAAAAAAAAGTGACAAAGTGTAAAGAAAACAGACTCAGTGAATAAATGATGACGTACATGAAGCATTCGATTTGTGCGTCACTTAAACTTCCACTGAAAAAAACAGGAAACATCAGGTCTGTGAGGAGCAACAAGACGACTGTCGAGTTTGTCAAATTAATACACTCGAACAAACAAAAAAGCCATTTTTCTGTCATATTTTGTTTATGTTTGTTTAAAGTTTGACTGAAACTTTAATTATGTCACTCAGTGTTTCGCCTCCACTGTTATGTACATGTTCATTTACATACAGAGCTGTGAAGCGCCACAGTCTAAAGCTAACCATCCTTTAAGAGATGTGGAAGATTAAAAAAGCCTTATTATTGTTTTCTCAAGAGTCAGAGAGAATAAGTTTATCCGAAGAGGCTGAAAAGCCTTTTTTTTGTTGTTTTCTTGTTGTTTTTCAGGACTTGTTTCAGTGTGTTGGGCTGAATCTCTGTGGACGTTTTCCAGCCGAACCTCTCGAGCTCACAGGATTCACAGTAGCTTAGTGAGGACAGAAGAAAATAAGAAAAACACTGCACTTCTTATATGAAAACAGGCGTCTGTATTAGTGTGACTGATCAAACAAGATCTGCAGCACAAACTGTTTCACACACACGGCAGTGAAACCGGTGCAGCTTATGCAAAGAGAGCGAGTAATCAAAAATAATAGGCTGTTTATGTTGCAGCCATAAATGTTACTGATACCATTAATCTCAATCATAAAGGCAACAGGGTTTCATATCAGAACAGACTCCGTTCTTCATCGTCTTGTTGAGCCTGCAGATAAAGCTCCTTGCAGCAGGTGTGTGTTTGGTTCACGCTGTCCAGGTTTGACTGCAAATTCTGTTAATAGTTTTAAAAATCAGTTCCTGAAACAGAAATGTAAATTTATGCAACTTCCTTGTTGAAAAAATGAAGTTTTAAACTTGAAATGAGTTTTGTTTTTGTTGTTTTTCTTTAAGATTAAATGTTGAAAATGAAAAACTCTGAGGTTTGATTTTCTCTGTCATGTTGCTTTAGCAGCGAGGGACGACGAATCGTGATAAATTATCATCAGCAACACACCTTTTTTTCTCTCACTAAAGTTTTTTTTTTTCTGTGACAGGAAAGTACATGACTGTTTTGCTGATGCTGCAAGAAAATCAACTTTCTCCTTAATGATAGCTCCACTCTTTCATTATCGTTTAAAGCCCATGTTGAGTAACGTAAGCCCATAAGAATGCGTTTAATGATGCTATATGGGGAAAAACAAATGAGCTGTAACAAATCTGATTTACATATTTTCCAGCGTGTATCACAAATCAGCTAAATTTGAGGAAATTCAGTAACAAGCAGCCACATTTTATTGAAGTAACTCTGGAGGACAGGTGGTGTCTTTGTTTTCTCATAATTATCCAACCAAAATAAATCAGCTGAAATGAAAGTCATTTCTCTCTAAAGTACATTACTCATTAAAAAAGGAAAAAAAACCAAAACAATCAGGCACAAAGTGAACTTAATTTCCTTTTTTCTCGAGACAGTTTTCCTCCTCATTTAAGTTCCTCTAACTTTCTCGCGTCTGCAGATGATGATAATGTCTTCTGAGCCGCTTGTGTTGTTAGCTCACTTATTCAAACTCATGTAACGCGCGTGTGTTAGACGTTCGATCAGCTGATCAGGTGGATATCTGGACAGATGGGGAAGCTGCACATCTGTTTTTCAACCGGCCGATCTGGAACCCACTCAGTCACCGAGAGTCATTACACGGAAAAGGAGAGACTGTGACTGATAAACCTCCGCCGAGTCCATCTATTCTGCAAGCATATTCAATTAAAAAATTCATTTGTCTCAGGGACTTTACATTAATGTGTAATGATACTGTGATATTCATGAAACATCAGTGTCTGTGACCTTGTCCTTTAAAAATAGAACGTGCCACAGGATTTTTCTCTCTTGTCAATGAATAATTTCTTGCAGTGTGTTTTTTTCTGTTGTCTTGTGTTTGTACCATGTTGGTTCAGAAAGTTTTTGCCACAAACTTACAGAATCGATGAGCGACACGAGTGAGAATGAGGCTCATTTATGAGGGTTTTTTATTAGAAATGTCATGATATAATGTTTATTCGTTCCTGAGATGTTAGAGATGCTGATCTGTGTGAGAAATGAACCTTTTGGTCCTTTTAGTCTGATGTAATATGGCCATAATATTTTTATTTGACAGTTTTTATGCTAATTATTTATAAAACATGATGTGAAAGCTGTAAAACTGTAAAACAATAAAACATGTTTTTTATGGGGCCATGTTTGCAGATGACACAGTGTTTTCACATATTTTTTGTTTGTTTTGTTTTGTTATTGCCTCATTAGAGCGACTGTAACCTATGACACCTTCACAGGGAGCACGTCAGTGACAAATGATTTTCCTCTTTTTGATATTTTCATCAGAAAACATTTTAGAGGCCTGGTTATATGAAAACAACACAACAGATCAAGAAAATTGACATGATGTTTTAACCCAAAACATGATCTTTTCCTGAACCTTGTCGAGTATTTGAAGCCTAAACCAAACAAGACAGCAAGAAAAATAAAACTACTAAATAAAAAGTCTTTTTTCTGACCAAAACAGCCAGAAAAACTCAACTGTGTCCCACTTTACTGTTTGTCACCTGACTTTCAAAAGGCTCGCAGGCAAACAGCCCTGAAGGCAAACTTCTTCCCAATGAGCTCACAAGGCAAACTATCAATTTTCATGCACATGTGAGACTGTGGGATGATATATATATGTGCAAATATGCAGGTTTATTGGAAAACAACATGCTTTAGAGCTGCAGGCTGAAAGTGTCACAAAGCTCACCAAAGCTGCACTGCAACATCCTGGAAAACTCTGCAAATCCAGGTAAATACAGGGAATTCTGGGAATCATATATCTCTTATTTGCATTAATACTTGGTGACACCCCCCCCCCCCCTCCCAAGGCTACAAAACAGAAAAGTAGTTTTGGCTGCAGTCGTCATTTGGTTGGTTGAAGCCACTTTCCTCAGAGGAAAACACAGAAGTCCAGCCATTCATCATGAGTTGTCAGTTTGAGCTTTTATCATAAATTTTATCACACTCTTTGTTGACAATGATGCAGCGGTCATAAATAAACGTCGATTTTTCATAATTCCTCTGAGAGATCAATGATCCGACTGGGGGGGTTTTTTGATAGATTATTTTGATTTCATGCCAGTGCAATAAAATCCGATACAAAGTCCGGTTTCAAACGGTTTCTGTGAGGAGCATCACATGCACAATAACCTGATAGGACCAGAATGAAAACGACATCCTGCCTCTTCATCGCGGCTGCGGATGCTGTTTGCCCTTAGTTGTGAAGGACCTCAGCATCCCGAAACCACCCATGGTTGTCTCAGCTGCTCGAGCGGCTCTCAGGTCCGAGAGGGGATTTGGCAGCATCACAATAGCAGGGCAGACATCCAAAAACTCTCTGAGCGTCCTTGTAGCTCCTCCTCTCCCTCCCTTTTTTTACTTCTCCTGTCCTTTCTTTCAACCTCCTCCTCACTGCCCCCCCCCCCTCCCCGAACACTTCAATCCATCTCCTCTTTGTTCCTGTCCGTGTCTTTCTTTAATGGAAGCGCAGATTAAACTTTTTCTCTCCAGATACCGATTCCACGTCCTCAGTGTTTGCTGAGACAGAAAACCTTTTTTCGATCCGCTGCTCTTTATCCCAAATTTAAAGTCGATGTTCTTCACTTTGTGGATTCAACTTAAATAACTTTCATGTAATGATGCTAGAAACTTCAGCGCTTCTATGAAAACGTATCGGCAGCTTAAAAAAGGTCAGTTTCAAGCTGATTAAGGCTAAAAAGGATAACTTAATTAATTGATTAATTAATTAAGAGAAAATGGTCGACTGTTTTGAAATCGACTGATCATTTAATTACATTTTCAGTTGTCCTAATGTGAGCAGTTGTCACTTTTCTCTGCTTTGAACAGATGGACAATAAGAATAATTGATAACTGCAGCTCGTATTGATTCCGCACATTGGTGCATCTCTGCTTTCCTCGTTTCAAACTCTTCCTCTTAGATCCAGTCTCCCTCCATCTCCTCCACGTTTACTCCGCCCCAATTTCCTCTCTACATTTCTCACATTATCCAATTTCCTCTTTCTTCTCTTCTCTGCTCTAATTACTTTTTCCTTTGCTCCAAACTCATCCTTCTTAACTGCTGCGCTGCACGAAAGTGCCGGCCAACAGAAAAAAAAACCTAAATTCAGATTTCAACTGGCGAGTTGCAGATTTGCTGCTCAGATAATGATGGATGTTTGTTCATCCGGCAGCTAAAGACGGGCCTCTCCTCCCCACGCTTTTTTAAATTAACTCATAGAAGCAGGTTTAATTTATTGTTTGGTTTTTTTTTACTTGTTGTTTTTGCAGTGAAAGTAATTAGAAAGCAAAAGGAAAGCTAATTATTAATGCAGTCCTTCACCGCCTCACACGATGTAGCGTCGACGGTACAGCTTTTAGTTAATTTAATATACATGGTTCCTCAGCTAAATAAATGAAAGCCTGCTTTGTTAAAAGCTTGCCCATGTGGTAATCAGTGCTTAATTACAAAATAAAACCACCACCCACAAAGTGTGACACCTCCTTTTAGTAAAAGACTGGTTGGCTGGGTTTTTTCTTGGTCTTGGTTGTCTTCAGCAAATGGGATTTTTTGGGATTTTGCTCATTTAGCTTTCCTCCAGGGAGCCCGGGGATCTGGAAGCCACAGTTACTTCACTTCACCCCCCCTCGCCTCCCAGCTCTGAAGCTCCAGACGATATATCTGCCATGCAGGTGAACGGGATAGTGAAGAAAGATGAGGTTAAGAGAGAGGAGGGATGATCTCTCTGCTTTGAACCCTCTGGCTCTTCCTTTCTTTTGTCTTTTCTCTGTGGCAAGTGAGCATCTGGCAGAGTTTGGCTCTCCTGGTCTCTCCTTCCATATTTCTCCTCCCTTCCCTCCCTTGGTTTCTGTCTGGCTCTGACAAAGGCGAGCTGGCAGACAAATCCAGTCAAGCAGAACACCACGGTCAGATGTAAGACTATTCGTTTTAGCAGGAGCAAGTCGGGGGAAGTAGTCTGTCCTTTTCTGCTTCTCTGGTCAATTTCGTACGGAGTGTCAACGTAATAGCAGCATCAGGGTAATGGATAAAGATGTTAACCTGGGAGAAAAAAATGATTTGTGTGGGATAGAAAAGCACACACGGAGGGAAAATATTTCTAAAATAAGAAGCCTTTTGGAAGTCAAAACATTACATATTTCAGCAGTGATGTATAAATTATTCCCGTAGCAGCGGCCGACTGAAGAAGTTCCTTTTTAAATATTCAAAGCGTGTCACCGGTTTGTTTTCTGGTGCCCTGCCCCTCAAATCCACTCAGAGCGCGATGGAAACGTCGCAGATGATTACTGACACACATGACTCATCTGTATTTCAAGGAGGCATATCATCAGGCGAGCGGCCGCCCGGTGGCCCGGAGAACAATCGCGGCTTCATATTGGTTCACATTCAGGTTGGACACCTAATCACAGACCTGATAGGACTCTGTCAGGTAACTAGAGCTGTAATTTTGCACTCCAGTGATTTCAGAAAAAAAGCACTTTGATGTATATGTTTCAAAGCTGAAACAGACAGCTTATCTGATCATCAGGAGCTTTTTTTTTTTTTTTTTTTAATAATGAATTACACACAAGGTAAGGTCAAAATAATGGCACCACCCAAATGTCAACATTAAGTCTCCACAGAGTGACGGATGGGATTTCTGTCTCTGAGTGGCTTCATTTCCTGGTGAGTTCTCTCTTTTCCAGAGAGAACTGGATTAATTGTAGTAATTTCTTATGCAACACTCGGTGGAAAACTCTCGTTCTGGGATGCAGCTTCCTCACGTGACGACTCCTCCACTTTGATAATCAAGCAGCAGAAGGAGAACAAAAGAAAAAAAGAGAATGGGTCTGATTACATTTTGAGGAGGCTTTTAGGTCGAAAAAATATATCAGCAAGTAAAAAACTTGACCGGCACTTGCTGCCCTGCTCTGCGTCTGATTGGCTGAGCCTGTTATTCTTACTGATCGATGTCACTAATATTACTACCTGTAAATATTCAACAAAACAAAGCTGATGAGCGATGAGTGCCAATCAGAGGCAGAGTGGAGCAGATGACTTTGCCAGTTTTGCATGTTGTTAAGGTGAACTGGTCGTTCACATGCAGCTCCTGGTTCTGTTGAACACTGTTGGGATGAATTCTTGAGCAAAATCAGGACGTTAGGAATCAATGAGCAAATCAGGATTGATTCCAGTGCGTATCCAATATTCAAGCAAGATATCGACGTTCAAGACCATCTTTATATTATGACGATAGAAAATGTTGATGAGCTGATGTCATGCATGATCACGTCAAACCTTTTTAATCATGAAATAAAATCCTTTTAAATAATTTGCAGCATCATTATGAAAATAATATCTTCTAACGGTACAGATATTAAAATTTATTCCAAGGGAAGCCTTTGACAAAAATGTCATTTGGCTGGTTGTTGTGTGAATCCACCACACAGCTATATGAGGCAGCAGAGGACCCCCCCCTCCACACACACACTTTCATTCATACATGCTTCACTAAAGCCTCTTTCTCCCTCCACAGCTCTCCATAGAGGGACGACTGTGAAAGAAATTTGTCCAGCAGCATCATGGGCTCCACTCTGTCCTTTTGTTCGGTTCAGTCTGCATGATACGTCTGAGTTTTCTCACACTCGTTCAGGTTCGAACATGCCAGACGAGCAGCGACAAACTGTCAGCTCCGAGCACACACACACACACACAGCCGTCACTGCACACACGACTCATGTGCTGCAAACCAGGGCTCGCAACTTATTGTACAATTTTTTAGGGACTTTCAGGGGACTTAATGAACATCCTGAAGCCTTTCATATACTCAGTGTGTGTGAGTATGTGTGTGTCACACTGGACTCTAACAGCAGCAGGTGTGTTATGTGAGCAGAGTGCAATGCTTTCACCTCGGCCATTAAGACAGAAGCTCGGAGGCTGGCGTGCTGTGGGAAGATCTTGTTGGTTGCACCTCTGCTTCAACGTCCTGCATGATAAAATGTGCATGAAGGCTCGAGATAACAAGCAGCAGTCAAGGTGCAAATCAAACTGCTGCTGAGTTTCTGTGCATTGATGCAATGAAGCCGGACTGTGAAAGCTGTGTGTGTCTTTGTGGCGCAAATATTCAAACACTGAATTAAAGCGTGATGTTAAAAAGAAATCAGATTAAAACGATGGTCTAACCTACATAAATTGGTAAGAAAACTGCCAAGTGGAGCTTGTTACAAATAACATGTTGCTTGTAATTATCATGTTATCAAATGGTTAATATTTACTTACACAATTCTGCAGGAATTAAACATATCTGACAGTAAATTCATGTGTGTAAGATTTTATCAAAAATCTCAGAATCAATTCCATAACAGAAGCTATCTTAAAGATCTTTTACGGTACTGTGAAGTAACCTGGAAATCCAGAACAGTCACAATGAAACTGATGAATTATTTGTTTGTATGTTTGATAAAGACTTTGACTGAAATGCTGCTCCTGCAGTTTAAACGCTGAAATTGTTTGCAGTTTCTTGCCGTCGTCTTTGTCAGTTTAAATGTTGTGTTCTGAATGTTGCCCGTTGCCTCATGAATGCCTCACACACTCCAAAATGTATCAGAGACTGCAATTTCAACAAATCATTGTAATTTGATCTAATAATAGTGTTTTTCTTCCAATCAACAACAGTGTAATCAAGCAATTGGCGAGAAGCTGAGCACAGCGGCTTATCGTCATCGGCAGTTCTTCTGGTTGTCGGGATTTTTACTCAGAGTAAACAACGAACAACACTTTTGTTATCATGTGAGATGTCACGAGGTGGTTTTTTTACAATAATCAGGAGAAAACAAAAACCATGTTTCCCTTCTTGCTGCCTTCACAACTGTTTTTTTCATTTCTCCACACAGTGAACACATGCAACAGCAGTAAAACTGGTAATAAGCACATTAGCAGCTATATGATTGAATCAATGACCTTCCAGTCGTGAGTCGGCCCCCTTTTAGCATCGAGCTATCCATCCAACTTTACGGATTATAAGAGTTTATATCAGTGCTGACATTATTTTTCATCAGATAAACGTTGTGTGAGGTGAAACTCGGTCGATTCAGATGCAAATTTGTATTCAGAGTGCAAAATCAGAGGAGGTCGTCAGACCTGGCACAGGCTAAGCATTCACAGCGGCGCCGCGGCAGGAAAGCAAATGCTAACTGCACAGAGGAGGCAGCCTTCCTCCAAAATTACTGACAGGTCTCTCTTTCTCTCTCTCTCTCTTTGCAGGACGGTTCTGCCTCTTCCTATCGCCCAAGGCTCAGCGGAGACTCAGACTGACACCATCCAGCTGGTTCTCTGCACCGGCTGCAGACTAAATAACAAACTTACAACCAGTCAGGATGTGCGAGAAAATGCATACTGTGCCCTTAAAGGATTTATGCCCCGGTCTCTTTGAAGTGTTGCTGCAGTCTCCGTAATTGTCTGGCCTTTGTGGACTAATTGCTTGTCTGCTGCTTCGTGGCATACTGCAATTGCTGAAAGGAGGATTCACTTTAAAAAAGAAAAAGGAGGGGTGCTGTCTTCAAGAGCTATTTGTTTGAAATAGAGATATCATGGGCTCTGGTTACCTCAGCGTACCTGAGAAATGCCTCAAGTACACACAGTTGTACGCCACTTAAATGTGTGTTATACTATGCAAAAGAAAAACAGAGAAAAACAAATCAGACAGCATGAAATTCTGGGTAACTACAAGAGCTAATATTACACCTGCTGTCATCAGAGCAGTGCAGCTACTCCATGTAGCCTTGCAAAAAGTGCTGCTATCGCCATTATGACTACTTACTGCCAATAGTAATACTTCAGTGTCTGCATTATATCATGCATGGCTACATATGCTGAGCATCACTGTTACTTTTGATGCTCTTACATGTTATATCAGTGGAAACCGTTTCTCTTGATCTCATCAGATGAGGTCAAATTGATCATCATAAACAGACGTGCAATGTAATGAAACGGATTCATTTTTCTTTATTTCTCATACAGATTTACATCTAACTTGCACTGATATATTCACTGCAAGGATGTAAAATACTAAAAAGAACAGATATGATACGTACAGAGTGAATCCTCATTCGTTTTGTCGGCTTTTTATCGGCAGTCTGTTGTGAACTTTCAGGAGAAAAGTTTTTAAATGATAGAAAATGAGTTTTCTTTTGCTCTTATTTCAACTTGCACACAGGGGGCGGGCAGCTAGAAGAGTTGTCTAGCAATTAAGTCATTTCTTTTTTAAATTACAGTAATTTCAACATTTTCTCCACATGTTGTAATATACAAAGACACAAAATGAAGCCTGTAAGTGGACTTCTTTATATCTCTGAGTTAATGAGTGTAACAGCACTTTCTTTTCGAATGCCTTTGTTTAAAAAAACCCCTTTGATTACAATAATACCACAATAATGTTATTATGACTATGATGACAACTACTACCACTAATATTACACCACATTATATTGTCATTTAATGAGTTTTTACTGTTATAATCATGACTGCAATCACACTGGCCATTATCACGCTTTGACTATATTTTTTGTGCATCACGGAGTCACTGTGTGAATAAAATGGTGCAATAATAAACAAACGGAAAACATCAACAGTCATTCTTTTCACTGCTGACTGCATTAGCACTCACAGCTTGTTAGGTCCAGCTCAGTAAAATGGCACAAGCTTGATTGGACCATATGTGAACTGACATGTCGCATTATTTCCAACACTCTTCTATCTGTCAGATGCCGACTGTCGACACTACAGCGTGTGACTTTTGCAATAAGGTTGCCATGACATTTTCCAGATGGCGACGGGGAAAATGTTGGAAACAAAAGGCTGGTTAAATGGATTCCTTCCTATGCGGCGGGTTCTGATGCTTTCTTATCGACAGGCTAATTCCACGAAGGAATAGGATGTGCCAGGGGAGGAGACTAATGGAACAAACAGAGAGATGTATTCCCCAGACGCTCTGTCTGAGTCTAAAACTCGGCTGCTTAAGGAAACGTGGCACTGCTCGGCTGCTCAGCTTGCCTCCCTCTGTCTTTTGCTTTGCATCGTTTGCCACCTTCAGGCTGGGTTGAAAGGTCAATTCCACATCAGATTTGTCTTTATGATGTTTTTAAAACGCAACATTATCCCTCATTCCCTCTAGACTGTATGTGAAAGAATAAGATAAGACATTTCTGCAGGGGAGAGATGTGCTGAGCCTCCAGCATGTGGAGCTGGACTGATGATGACACATGACAGTGACGACTCTTTCGGTGCTCAGACTGGATCCACAGTGACAACACAAGCAGCAGAAATAACTCCAGGATTGGATTAGATGAGGGAGCTCATAAAAGGTTGTTCAGGCTGAAGCAAATAAACAGAGGAAGCGGCTGAAATGTCCAGCAGCCGGAGGTGCAGGGCTAACCAGGGTTGAGGTGCAGGACTCCTGAGGAAACATGCTGAACTCTCAGGATGAGAACAGCCTCAGAAAACGAAATGTCAAGCAACACAACAAGTATATCAGGATCAATGAGAAGAGGACATTTTTCTCCTGCTTTCTATCTGCGCATCCTTCTCAGATGCAACGTGTCTTCTGTTCAGCTTCACAGTAATGGACAGATGATCTGAAGACCAGCTGGTGCTGTTCGACAACAGTGGGACCTCTTGGCAGCGGGAGGAGCTTCAGCGTGTCATCGATGATACAAACAGGGTGTGATGTCTGCTGAGCTGTTAATTTGTGAAATGAGCGGCGCCGCAGTTGTGATCAAGGCTCGCCGACGAATCCCAATCTAGACCCTGTCATAAAAACAACCGGGGACTGACAGCAGCACCGTCAAAATCAAGGCCGCTCAGAAGATCCCCCCCCCACCGCGTTCACACTCCGCTTTGATTCACTGAAAGAGACAAAACTCACTGTTTGCTCTCAGCAGAGTCTAAATGTAGATCATTTAGTTGTTTTCATAAATCGGATGGTTTTTTTTTTATCGCACAATTGCTCATCAAAGCTAAAACTCAACACATTGTCACAAAGCGTTTCTCATGTGAATTCGGGCAATTGAACAAAAACTTCAGATAGAAATCTTGTTATCACTGTTTCAGGCAGATTAACGTATCTGAACCATCTTTCAGATTTTGTTCTTGGTTGCTTTTTTAATTAGTGATTCTAATTAAGATGTCTTTCAGCTCAGTGACTTTTGCTGTGGACAATCTCCTTTGAATATTCTCTTTGTATTTATTTTTTCAATTACTTTTTTTGCAACATCTGATGATAGAGGTACAAACATAATGATAACAGGAGGCACTGTGGAGCCTCGGCAGCCTCTTAGCTTCACACGGTTCATTTCTGAACCGACGCTCCACACGTCGCTCGCACAGGAAGCGTCGTGTGTCAGTGTGACAGGATGAAAAGTGAAACCTGCTGGAACATAATCTCTCGACACAGTGGAGCTGATGAGGACGCTTTGCAGAGGAGACAAAGATGTGCTGCAGGACACCGCGGCGCATGGAAACATCAAAGCTCTGAGTATCGAGTAATCTCAATCAATAGCTTTCCTGAGTGAGAGATGTGGCGAGATGAAGGAGGGACAAATATAGAGCCGGAGAGCATGAGAGAGTCAACACAAAGAGGTTTAAAGAGTGTTTTTGTAAGTGCATGTGGATGCATGAATGTGTTGTTTCCGACATGACGAAAATAACACTGTAGGGAGGGAAAGATGGAATAAACGCATCCTCCATGAAACAATGAGATACAACATGTTGACGCTTATCAAAGTCTGAGAAAACCACGAGAAACAGACAGAATTTGGTGAAAAATTTAAAGAATAAGGTTTGTTTTATTTAGCATTTTTCTAATTGCCAACAGCTCCATGAAAGAACCAAAGCAAACAGTGTGATAATCCATCTTTTAGTGCTTTCTGACATCTCATTCATTGATTTCTACTGTAAATGTAAGTCTTTATAAACAGATAAACAGTTTTTTTAAAATCAAACAGGTCATGCTCTGAAGCTTTTAGCAAACATTAATTAAACTGCAGATGCAACTAAAAAGTATTTCTCATTATCTACAAATCTCCCAATTATTTTCATGAATAATTCATCAAGTTATTGAATCGCCAGTCCAAATCTCAGAAATATCCTATTTATAATCACATGTGACCAAAAAAAATAGCAAATATTCACATTAAAGAAGTTAAAACCATCAAATATCAACTTACACTTTTTTGCTTAATATACTTTATCTGATTGAACTTCTTTCGATGGATCAGTTGAATCAGAGTCCATCTTTTTTTAGGTCTAACTTAAACAGAGGTAATCTTAATTTGATGGGACTTTTCTCTCTGAAAATAAAAATGCTTAGAGATGTCTTAATGAGACGTTTCCTTTTGCTTTTCTACATAAATCTCTATTTTCTGGTCTAATTTCTTTGTTCTAAAATGTTACAAATTGTTCCAATGAGGCAGGAGAAGGTTTCAACATATGGAAAACTGCTCCTATCTGAGTGTCGCCTTCGCTGTGTGATTGACTGGTCATTAAATACCTAGTTAGCCTTAAAAGAGTCGCAAATTGCTGAGCTCCTGGTGGTGTCAGACAGTGCAGGTAACAGGGCACAAAGAAACAGGAGAGGCTGCCCTAAAACAAGCCCCTTTTTTCACCACAAACATTTCAAGCAACTTATGCCAAGTGACAATGGAAGGTTTTTGGATGCAGCACGCATTTCATCCAGGACTCAATTTAGCACAGAGTGAGGCTGGTAAACAAGCCAACAAATATATAATAAAGTGCAGGGTTGTGCCGTTCTATTGTTGGCATTTTGTGGAGCTCATGAACTGGTGAGCGCATCCAAATGACTTGTGAATTGGCAGCGATACTGTGTTTATCTCTGTTAAATTAACTGGACACACGGAGCGGCATGGATGTTTTACTGCTACAACTTTGGCTTTGGGGTGAACTTTTACAGTTAAGCAGAGCTAATTATGTTACTGTCTCCAAGTCCTTTCCATGGAAAGAACACATGCATGTGAAAATGATGTTGTTTGTGATCATTTTGTATTTCTTTCATTGATTTCTTTGCACATACAGTTTGATATGCTGATATCAACTCACCTTCTCATCTATTTGGCACAAATAAATAAGACTGAATGAGTTTAATAAAAGTATTAAAGGGTCTTTTTAGCTGAACAGAAATTTTAAATTATTAATTAGAAATTACCAACTTTACACAAGATAAAGTTTTATACTTTAAAATAAAATTATAACAAACATCCACAGTAGAAAAGTTATAAATAAATGTGTGAATAAACAAATGTTGTATTATTTTCTTTTCTCTGGGTTGATTGCTATTATATTATAATGTGATTAGAGGAGATGCAGCTCATGAAATGAAGTGTTTTTCTTCTTCTTTGAAAGGAGATTAGCCTGATGCGCCCATCTGCATGTCCACGTGTCCTTTATAGGAAGATACTGAACCCCCACACAGCATCATACAGAGTTAAGCACCTCCAGAGGTCAAAATAATAGAAAAACTAAAAAAAATGCTGCTTATTTACCTCTTTACAATAACAATTCATTGACAAAATCAAACCACAAATAAATGTTTTATTTTTTAAGAAAAAACATTTAAAATGTAAGATTTCAGGATATCAAATGTTAGTTTTTGGGGGGGTTTTATTGGTTATAGAAAAAAAAAACAAGCCATTTCAAGACATTTCCTTTGAAAATGGAAATCTGCAGGTTTTTTTCTGATCGTTCATAACAAAGCAATTAATCAAAAATGAAATAATTGTTAACTGGAGCTCCCAGTTGGGATAATTGTTTAAGTGCCACCCACCCGGGGGTTTTGATTGGTTATGTGGGGGAGGTAAGCATTTTCTGCTGCTTTCAGCACATTACATCAGTCACCATGGCA
This sequence comes from Acanthurus leucopareius, assembly GCA_029814765.1. Taxonomy (NCBI): domain Eukaryota; kingdom Metazoa; phylum Chordata; class Actinopteri; order Acanthuriformes; family Acanthuridae; genus Acanthurus; species Acanthurus leucopareius. The sequence goes on along the minus strand of JAQMCX010000058.1, from coordinate 21,544,026 downwards.
ACCTTAAAGCAATGTGCATACCTGTATTATAGATTTGGGAAAAAAAAAAAACGTGAGATTAAAAGATTAGGGGTTTTTTTTGCAGCTTTAATCCAGAAATCTGGACAGCATCATGAATATAATGGGCTGACACACAGCAGCGGCCAAACCTTAACCTTGGCGGCGTCAGGTCGATGCTCTATCTATTGAGCTGCACATGCAATAAAACCCTTAATCCTGCCAGTGTTAGTGTATCGCTCTGCCAACTGAGCTTCAGAGGACATGGGATACCCAAACCTGGAAGCACTGAAACATCTCAGTAAGCAGGATGAGATGTAGCAGAAAGTACGGAGACAAAGCGAAGGCCAAGGACAAACACACAAAAACGTCTCTGGACCAAACAGCAGAGGGGGGAAAAAAAAAATCCCTCTCAGTTTGATTTCCCTTGTGCAGCGAACAGTCGTCCTTGTGGGTTAAAGATGCTGCTATAATTAGAAAGTCACGGGTTAAATCCCATCAGCAGCCAAGCATCCAGTGACAGCCGCTTCGTCCTGTGTGTATATGTCTTTAACGGTTCTCTTGTTTGGTACATTTTGCATGCACAGAGCACCGACTGTAGTTAGGGTCTGATTCAGATTAAGCCATTTAAAAAAGAAGAACATATCACACCATAATTGACTATCCAGGAGTGCTTAAAATAATATTGCATAAGCCTGTCACCTCTAGCCTCTGTGTTTGACTAAGTAGGTAGCTTTCAATACCAAAAGAAATAATTATCCCCGGAGTAATTTGTGCAATGGTCTCTAAATAACCTCCCTAATAGGCTTGTTAATGCAGATTCTGAAATAAGCACTCTACTAAATGCTGTGAAATTTGCCTTCAGCGGACAAAATCCATATGGGTCACCCACTGTGCTCGATACTTCTGAGCGCCAATAATGTTATAATGTCATGGTGATACCAAGTCTTTGGAGTTGGTCTGTTTTTTCTCGCTCTGCACTGCAGACCAAATCTTACATCACAGCAATACAACAAACATGTCAGACAGGCCGATGAACTAGCTGTCTGTTTCAGTCACAGCGTGTCAGAAAGTGAGTCACACTCTTTAATCTGTGACATATTTGTGTGATAATTGTATGTTAATTGATTGGTTTGATCTGTATTGTTTTCCTTGACAGTCATCTTTGAGTTAACCTTTTCTTTTAGCTAAAAAGTACAAACTTGGGTGTCATGATCTGATTTTAACCCTTGAGGCTAAAACTAGCTAGCGTTCCACTGTTGACAGATTAAAATGGTGATGGATGGATGTTAAAGTCTTACATCAGCTCTGGTTTTGAATAAACAACTTGCATGTTCCTACTATCTGAGCCCAGTGTTGTTTTGATTGAAATTAACTCTTTTAGAACATTTTAAAAAGTCTAAAAAAATATATATAGCTGCTGTAAAAAGATTAGCCCAAAAACACCACCAAAGGAATTAGATAATAATGTTTTTTTCAGTTTATATTAGTGTGTTATAGCTCTCTGAAGCAATATTTTAACATGCAGGTTTCAATTTTGTTGGTATCATGCATGAGGATGTACACACACACACACACACAAGTGAGATCAATCCTGCATCTTTTATACTATTAAACCTGTTGAAAGTTACAAGCAGTTTTGCACCAACAAAGACGAGGAAGACGAAGCAGCAAGCTCGTAAATGTCAACATAAACAATGCAGGATTTAAATTACTCATAAACCTTCTCTGCAAATGTTTAATGATGAGGAAAAGCAATAAAATAGTTTGTTAGACCTCAAGGATACAAACAAGGCTTTTCGGTCAGTAACTCTGAATGTAAACAAAACTTAAATTAGCTTACAGAAAAAAAACTCCAACAAATTTAACAGGACAAACAGATTAAACTGATTTAGTGTCGTCACCTGCGATCTCAGTGCTGCATTATACTGTATTTTAAGGAAACCTGCTGAACAATTTCATTACTCCTCCTTATACATGTCTGTATAATAGAGGAAAAAGACTTTATTCAGCATTCAGTAATGAGATGACAGCTAATGCAGATCTGATGCCCTCTGCAAAGAAATTATGTCAACAAAAGCCGCGATATGATGCCTATTAGCCGAGAGGCCTTTAAGAAATGAGCAATCAACTTTCACTTGATTAAGTCTACAAGTGGCATGAGGTTTATTAAATGGCTCTCACTCATTTGTTTATTTCATTATTCCACAGCAGAGAAAAGTTCTTACAAAACATTTACTGATAAAAAAATAATTGAATTAACTCGTCATGTGCTGTATTTTTTTTCTCCCAGGAGAAAATAAATCACTCTCTAGTGAAATAAACTACAGGAAATGTTATGAAGAAAACACTTTTACACGTCTCAGTGTCACGACTCCTGTTGGTTCCTGAACTAAAAGTAAAGCTGATGGATTCGCTATGCAGAATAGAACGTAAACACATAATGCTTTGAGTTGAATTCCTTTCTTTTTAATATAACGTTTGTTTGTGTAGATTAACGTGTTAATGGTTACCAAGGTCAAACCAGTAGAGGCAATAAAAACTGTGAATAGCAATAGCAACAGTAGCTGTGTGGGAGGAGCAACAATGGAGGCTGAGGGAACGCAAAGATTTAGAAGTGATTTAGCCGGTTATAAAACTAAAGATCTCCAAGGTAACAAAACACAGCGAGTAGTATGTTAGAATAATTGCAGAAGGTTGCATACCGGGGTGCTGTTGTTCTTTAGGTATTAAATTAATTTAGCTGTAAGCATTTAAACGCAGCAGAGCCTGAAGCCGGAGCAGCACTTTGTTTTCCCTGCAACTGGAACTTTTTAATTCGTACAATTCATTCTTGGAGTTTTATTTCCTGCAGAAAGTATATTGTGGTCATTAGCATGCACGAGGACACAAACTTGACTTTTGATAACAAAAAAAAGCAGCTAAATAAATGCATTTTTGTTACACAGCTTGTTCCTTATGAGGGCTTTAGGGGCATTTTCACACTCGGATGCGTCTCTGACCTCATCAACCTGTCGCAACACCATCATTCATCAACACGGCCATTAAAAGTAATGACCTCTGTAAAGCTGCTGCATGATTTAATGGCGAGCACTCTTCACAGAGAGCTAAGTTAGAGGTATTGTTTACAGATTAAGAAGAAAACTGTCAGGGTAATGAATTTTTACACTGTGAACTCCCCCTACTTTTTTGTGTTTGGAGTACTATGTAATGCTGATATATGAATGTTGCTGCAATGATAATGACACAAGGCTAAAATGGCCTTGCATATTGCTGTGGCAAGTTATTGCTGATGTGCAGATAAAATAAACATGAATTATAAAACAAATTACTAGGTCCATAACCATATGTAACAGAAGCTGATATGTCAAATCTATGAAAAGAGGGAGCAAATTATCACCTGGAGCCAAAGCGAAACTTGCACAGCTAACCCCCAAGACTAAATATCTGTCTACACTATGAGGCTTAATGACGCAAAACCCCATTATCATGGTGAGGAACACATCAATAAATTACTCAACCACTGGCGACTTCATTACCAGTAAACTGATTGAAGTGTCTATAGATAACTCAATGTTACACAACCCTTTCCACCGCAGTAATATTGCAGTCTACATAAAACACATAAAGATGTGGTAATTTGTGTGAAGGCACTCGGAAATCCATTTAGTCCTGAAATGCAATATTGCAGTGTGGAATTCTTCTCCCTGAGATGTGCCATGCAAATGAGATTTTTGCATCTTGACGAGATGAGAGTGCAGTTTGGTCATAATGATGCTGTAATGCTCAAGGTTACTAACCTGCTTATAGGGCAGAGTATGAATGAGGGGTGGGAGTTTGGGATTGGGGGGGGGGTTATGTACAGAAGTTTGAAGTCATTTCTGAGAACACCGTTGTCATTTGTCACTGAGCATGTCACCATCCGTTCAAACAGACATGTTTTATAAACCAGGAGAGTTTTTCTTCCTTACCTGCATCCAAAATATCACCTTCATTCATTAATTCATGATTTCCCTAAATGCTCAGCAGTGCGAAACTCTGTAAATACCAGAAAATAGAGTTTTCAGATATATTTAAATGAAAAAAAACATAAATAAAAAAAAAAATCCCGAATGCTCAGTTTTTGGACTCTATCATCCACTGAGGGAAAAATCTGGCTCATTAGCTGCTAAACACTCAACTATGTTGACTAGCTGGCCACTAACTTTCTCTCTCTGCTTAAAATGCTGAGCAGAAACTGCCTGATGAAGCTAAAAATAAGTCTATAAGAGCTGTGAGAGTAAACCAGAACGGTAAAGTTCTGTGTATAACTTGCTATTAAGCTCCATAAAGCTCCACAAAGCAGAGAGGAGCTGCAGATTTTAGTGATAATCCTCTATAGGCTCATTACCACGAGCATTGCACATTGTATATGATTGTAATTACTAAAAATTTAATTGTAGCAACATAAAGGTTTGGTTTAATTTAGGCACAAACCAAATTTTAGCCATATGTCATCGTTTAGTTTAATTAAGCTATTAAAGATCAGGGCATCTTTTGTTTTAACAGTTACAATAAAAAACAATATTTAGAATAAAATTCAGGCTGATAAAACTGTTGAGTTCTTATCAAAAAGTTTGTCTGTGAAAAAAGTCTTCAATTTGTATGTTTTTGTCATTTTTCCTGATGACGAACTTCCCCTTGTGTTGTTAAACTGTCTGTAAAGAAATAAATATACAAAAAAACACATTATGATGAAGATGAAGTGCATCACATCCGATTGTTTGCATTTAACAGAGGAAAGAGTGACGAGGTCATCAAATCACGGCCGCTTCCTCCAACTGTGACAAGAGGAGACAGATGATTGGTTCGTTACTGATCGTCGTGCAGTAAACATCCGTTTCACTCAGCTTTCTAATTAAAAAAAAAACCAGAAACTCAGCCTCTTGTAAACAGGAATTTGACCCCATTTAACGCAGCATTTTTTAGCGATGAACAAAGTGTCCGCATGTTGAAATGTGATCATGGTATCTGGTTTTTCAGTATGCAGATCAAAGCCAGCTTTTGTCACAGCCAATATCATTGTGTAATTGCCTCCATCAAGACAGAATATTTTAAGGGCAAAGCACACAGGCAGGAAAATTGTAATGACCTGTCGTCTCTTGGCATCAGATGCAGAAAAACTGTATTCAAAGATGAGTATTGAGTCTCCGGTGCACAGAGCTCAGCATGTCGCAGCAGACAGCCGAACAGATGGACGCAGCGCTGCGAGGATTAAATAAAGCCCCAGACATTCAAGTTCAGCTCAGTTCTCTTCTTATTTACAGGAGAGTCCTGGTCAAAATGTTGATTAAAAAAAGGCAAATTCCTTGCAAAGATCTGCAGTGTGTTACGATGGCAAACTCAGTTTTGCCTTGTGTGCTTCACCATGAACGTCTCCTGAATGTTTTGAATCAAGGTCCTTCATAGTTAAGTGCTTCTCACATATTTTTTATTCAGCTTTAATAAGTGAAACAGAGTTCAGCATCAAATTTCCTGTCTAAATGGGAGATGTGGGTGGCAGTGTGTGTGTTATTGCAGCTCAGAGGATGTTTTTTTTTTTTAAATTAACATTATAACTCCGAGGGTTAGTAGATGAAATTCAAAGATAAGTTGTGTTAACACACATTTTGATGTAAGATCTTCACAGCACATGGAAGTCGAAAGAATCAACGCTGTTCGTTTCTTGAAGACAAATCCGAACCAGGTCCACTGATTCCCCCAACAGAAAAATATTTACGGGGTCAAGAGGGAAGTTTTCTATTATTTATGTCGTCTCACATCATTCCCACTTCACTGTGAGCGCCACACACAGAGTTAACGGCCACTGGGTGCATGTCGGTGCACGTCTGAGCACAAATCACCTCTTTATTCTGCACTTGTCGGTGGTCTGCGTTCGCCTTTGAGCTGCCAATCAATGTCGTCTATCACTAATTTGAGTCCAAGTCAGAGGCAGCAGGGTAGAGCCGGAAAACATTACAGATAATGCGGGACAGATGGAGGTTCGCTGTTTGAAAAAGGAGACAGCCACTGTTCAGAGGTTGATTTGGTTTGCAGAATCAGGCGACAAGCTGCCTGCGATGAGACGGCTGAGAGAAAATCTACGTGCATCAGCTTTGATCAACAGGTTCTGCCGGAAAAACAAGATGTTTGACGACAAAAAGTCACAAAAACACATTTAAGATGTCGTCCTTTGCCAGGTAGTAAGACAAAATCTGACCTACATACAGTGTAAATGTGTGTGTCCGTCAGCTAGTTGATTAATTAGTGATCTGAATCAATAAATAACTAACTACTTTATTATTAGCTACACAGTTAGGAAGTGAAGTTATGACTTTTCTTCTTCTTCCTCCCTTTTTAGCCTGATTTACAACATGAAGGCTGCAGAAATCTTCATTTGACTAATGAGACCAAATCATGACTTGAATGTTAATTATGTTTTATTTTACTAACCTGCTGCATATCTGACTGCTGCAGAACATGAGAGTGTTTACAGAGGAGACTTTTCACCCAGTTTAGATGACGCTGATCTCTGTGCTCAGCTTTCTAACACATGATGAGAACAGATGAAGCGTTGGAGTTTTTGATTCGCTCGACCTTGAGAGACTTTCGAGTTTTGTTCTGGAAATAAAACAACACAAACTCGACACAAACACTAATTGCTTGTTGATGCTTTTATGTGTTTCAAATTGGTAAATACAAGCAGTTTATTGAGACTTCATAGTTTGTCAGGTCAATAAATCTAATTTTGTCTTTACAGCCTCGTTGTGTTGATATTCAAGCTCCTACAAACTTTTCTAACTTCTCAACTTGTCAACTTTCCAAACTCTAATGTTTTTGTGTAATACAGTGAAGAAGGAAGCTCAGAGTTACTTGTTTACAGCCCAGCATTAACTTTTACTTCCAGCAATTACATTTACGCTTGAAAAATCTTAACAGTAGTGTTCATTTGTGAAGTTAATCTTGAAAAACATGTAAGGACCATAAACTTTTGTTTACCACTTTTGTTTGTTTTTTTTAACCTCAAATAAAAAAAAAATGCAAATGGAAAAACTAATTGGGTTTTTGGGGAAAGAACTTTGATTGCAGCCCATAAAACTGTCATTGCAGCACCCCTCCATAAGGTTATTTTATAGGATTTTGATATCAATATTGAATTTTAAACAAATCCACATAACTTATAATGCTTTACAATTCTGACAAATGTCTGTTTCTCCTTCATTTGAGTTAAACCAAACAAAACAGAGGGAAAAAAAAACTGCTGCAGACAGAAAAGCAAATGTGAGAACTTCCACAAGGAAAAAAACAGAGACATCAGCTCAGATCTGTGTGAAATCGAACTGTTGTCAAACTTCTGCCGCACACGGTTCTGTCAGCACATCTGTACACCCACCATGACACATCTGGCATGTTTCATCATGCTCCCCACCAGATGTTGGAGTGTGAATCACAGGCAAACCGTAACACAAGAGGAGGAGACAGTCAGAGTTTGGATTTCAGTGACCGTGACCTTCACACACTCGTATTATTTTCACCTGCATGTTCAGCATTAAAGTTAATGTGTAAGAGCTTCAGATGCAGAATGAAGAATCAAGGACAAACAGCGAGTCTATGTAGTTTTTCATGTATTGTTAAATGCTCTGTTCATGTTTTTTTGTTTTTCTCTTATTTTTGCACTGGACTTTTTATTTATCCCCATTTTTAATGTTACAACCCTATTAATCTTTAATTTTTTCTTCAAAGTCCAGAAGGCAAGGAGAATTAAATAAAGCATGAATTTGGTAAAAACAATAAATCAAGCAATGATATGATTATTTTAAAGAAAACATCAAAAACAGAGTATCATTGCTGGATGGGACGTTCATATAGTAAACAAGTGGTCGCAGGTCAAACAGGATGATCTCTGTATAAACAGCCTGTCTAAATGAAATGAACTATGAATAACACTTTGTTACCATGAGCAATTATTAAAATATGTTTGTATTACAGTCCTTTCAGGATTTTGCGGGTGTTTTTCAAGATTGTTGTGGCCTAAAATGCCTGAATTTGCGGCAGCTTTTCTAAAAAATTGCGATGTAAGTTGCGATGTTTTAAGCGTATTTGTTGCGATGAAATTGCGGGAGAC
>JAQMCX010000058.1:21384057-21535786 GCA_029814765.1 Acanthurus leucopareius | reverse complement strand
GAAGCTCTTTAGCCCATAAAAAGCCATAAATTAGCCGCATCATTGTTTAAGCCGCAGGGTTCAAAGCGTGTGAAAAAGTAGTGGCTTATAGTCCGTAAATTACGGTAGTTTGATCGATTTTTGCTTCTAAGTCAAAGTCACATATAAAATGTCACCAGCACCAGAAAAAACTGTGATCAAAACAAACTTTATGACAGGTTTTCCATCACTGTTTGAAAATGTACAGCTTGGTTTGGACAATATAGACGAAAACCATCCATCCATCGTCTTTAACGTCTCGTCCCTTGCAGGGATGCAGCGGGGGAGGAATTGATCTCAGATAACTTTGGTTTGTGGGCGGAGGGGACGACATTCTGTCTCACAATATGTCATAAGTTCATCTGACAATAACTTCTGCTCACATTCACAACTTCAGGCCTTTTAAAGTCACCAATTAACCTGATCTGCATGTGTGAAGACTCAGAGGGATCAAACACGACAACATTTTTAACAAAAACCTTCATATGCTATCTAATGATTATTATTAGTAGGACTGATTATTGAGATGAGATATTGAGATACAATCAGATATTTGACCAAGTGGGTAAAGACAAATATTGTAACAACTGGAAAGGTTTTTTAAATTCAGAAGGTTGTATCATTTTACAGCCGTGCAGCCTCGATAAGCAGAGAAGACGACAAGAATATCATATTTACGATACAACAACAAACAAAGTCAGGTAGCTATCTAGTCTCATATCATGATATCAATACCAATAAACTGTTCTGCTCTCTGTTTGGTGTGTTTTTCCTTCAGTGATTCCTTAAACTAATCTGCAGAGGAACAACAATCACTGAAGATTAATGGAGTGCAAAGTAAACTTCACAAAGAAATTACAGTCCTTAACTCGGTTTACATCTAATACAGTTCAATGTAGTTAAATTACAAATGTGTAAGCGTGTAAGTGTGTGTGTGTGTGTCCTCATCCATTGTATATTTTTAACATTCTTCATTCAGTTAAAGTTTCATGGGCACGCTGCCAATTTAATCTGTGTGCGGCTTCCTATACAAAACTGAATTAAAAGTACACAATGTTTGAAGGAAAAGCTGCGGAAAACAAGACAAGAAAAGTAGTTAAGAAGGACGAAGACGAGAAGGTTTTAAATAAACTTGTTTGCAAGCAAAGGCCCGTCACAACTGTGACTAAGGCGAGTATGAGCTGAATGCCAAAGCGAACGTACTATATCTTAATCTGCATACCTGCCAGCTAATCAGTGCAGTCCGTTATAAAGTACGGCCGCACGTGGCTGAAATACTGAACGTAAAACACTGAGCTGGTTAGTCTGCCTGCAGGTAGGAGGGTGTTTTTGATATTTAACTTTAAAAAACTCTAAAAAAATAGAGTCTGCATCTTATCCTGTGACATTAAATACATGATATACAGAAAACTTCATGTGTAGCTTCATTTCCTTTATTTTGTTTTTGTCAAAAATGTCATTTAATCTCTTTTTTTTTGCTCAATTTCTCAAGACAATTTGACAACACAAAGGTTAAAAAAAAGGAAATTTTAGAAGCGTCAGTGCAACTTTCTGCTGTTGTATTCACAGCAAAGTCCTTCTGTTTTCATATTAAGACAGAAGTTGTTAAGCATGTTGGAGGGTGATGAGCTCTTCTCACCAGCAGCTCAAACATCCAGATTCCTCCTCACTGAAGCAAACAAACAGAGAGAAACGGCAAACAAACGAGCTCCTGCTGTGACAATGTTTTCTGCTGACAGAACTGCAGCTTAAGAGTTTTTTAATAAGACAACACGATGCACAAAGAGTTTCCATGGCGCTGAAAATTGTGTGCAGTGAATGCAGCACGAACGCCGACCTGGTTGAGGCTGCCACAGATAATTAATTACCGGATTGATCGGCATGACTGGAGGACTGTTAAATGGGTCAGTCATGACAGGAAATGAGCAGTCTGTCATCGCAGCTGCTTTGCTGCGTGACAGCTCAGTGTCAGCTGAGCCTCAAGTATAATGTGGACTTACAGTATTTTCGCCATGTTTGCCAGACAAAACTCTGAAATTCTAATTCTGATTAATTCTGACTAAATACCAACATCATCTCCAGTATGAATACATTTATTTTTGCCAGTATAAAAAAAAAAAAAGCTCAGGCTGCTGGAGATTTTTATCTACTGGAGTCAGAAAGTTAATTAGAGACAATGCTTCGACGTGTGCACCGCCGAGTTACAACCAAACCTTTTCCACTCGCTGCTGAAAATATGAATCCAAGAGGAAATATTGACTTTTTTTAAGGAAACAGTTGTTATGTATCATCATAACTTTTAGTAGATTCATAAATCTGACCTTTGAAGGCATCATGAGCATTTCTAAGATCATGAAAAGTTCAAGTAATTATAAAATAATGAGACACAGACAGTAGAACTTTTTTTTTTTCATAACAATCTCGATTTCATGCAAATGGTTTCGACTTCTGTCTGACTTCACTTCATGTAAATAAATCTCTGAAGCATTCGAATGTTTTTGGCCCTTAGAGATTTCAAGGTCTGAGTTTGGACTGAAAAACTAAACATTTCTTTTCTTTTGCAAGTTCTCATTGTTCCCTACAGATTCTAATGTAAAAGTTGTTCTAAACTTGACCTTCTTCATAACTCGTGCCGACATGTTTGAATAAAAAATATTCATGAGAGCTTCCTGAGAAGAAAATGGTGAAAATTCAATGCCATAGATGGAAACAGTGAAACAACAGCAGGAGAGCATCACTGGCCAAATCTTCCAAAAGAAACCAAAAACTTCCCAAGCAACCAGCACAATGTCCAGGGGGTTAAAAAAAGCAATTTTCTCAAATAATTATAAGAAAAATTGGTGATTTAAGAAGAAACCAGTCAGATGGATGAACCGAACAGACAGCAGTGAACTAGGTGAGTTTGGTAGAAGGAAGATGTCGCCGTTTTCACTTTGACAAGCCGTGATAAGACTGTTTTTTTCACTTTTAATGAATGAAATAAAATTTAAAAGTATATTGACCTAAAAAATAATTTGTGGCTTTTTTGATAATGAACATAAATGTCATCCTACAAACCTAGTTGGGACCAGAAGGGATCGTTAATCAATTTAAATCTCCAAATTTGACAATCTGACAGTCAGGGCCGTGAGGTGCAGCGGTCGGCCTTGTGTGCAGAAGTGTGACGATAAATGAGTTTTTCAACTTCTTCCTCAGGCTCTCTTTTCTTGTTCCTCACATGAATGTTGTCACTTTTTATGTGTAAAATTAAATGCAACACCTTTAAAACCCCTGAGGAAAGACAGTCTGAAATTAGACATTAATTATCCCACGTTAACTGTTGTGCAGCTCACACCTCTGTGTTATTGCAGGGAAATGAAGATGCACGTTGCAAAGTGTGCAGATGGTCTGAGTGTTAAGGCGTTTGTGATTGTTTTTTTTAAACCCATTGAGTCTCAAACAGAGTTGGAGAAACTCAGAGTTATGCAAGGCGGTGTATCTTAAAAAGCTTCTTAGCTGGTGGTCTTTCTTATCTCCAGCCCTGGTGTAAGTAAATTTCACACTCTGCTATTTCATATTTATCAAGCAAAGTTGAGAGTTTCCTTATTTTAATTAGACTCTATCTACAAATTAGTGCTGTAATTGGATTATTAGCTCACATTTGTGAGGCCGCAGAAAGGCAAAGAGAGACACGCAGGACTTTGTAGTCTTTGGGCTCTTTGTGCGAGGCGGCAGGTGGTGAACGACAGCTGGCTTCCCATGTTGCTCTCCTCTGATCAGAGGAGTCCTGATCTAAAATCTCCCAGCTGCCCCGGCGGTCTACCTGGCCACCAGCCTTGCATCTTATCTGTTTTTCTTGACAATTTCTAGCTCCGCTTTTGTCTTGTTCTTTGATTTTTTTTCCCCTCTCTGATTGTTTCTATATTTGCCATCATCTTCTATTTCTTTAACACTCCTTCTCTTTCTTCTTCTCTCTCCTTTTCAGTTTAATATAGTCATATAAAACAGTTTGTTGAGGCTTAAAAAAGAAAGAGAAAGGTTAACTGGGAGGGTTTATGCAGTGATCATCAACTTAAGAGCTTATAAAGTTCTGCAAACAGTATAGTTTCCCTGCCGGAGCTCATTACCATAATAAAAAAAAATATTATGTGTCTTGAGGAGGTGAAGTCCAAAGTTTCAAGTTGCTGGTTTCACATTAAATCTCAACCAGACAAAGAGAGCGGAGTTGAAAATTATAGGTCACGGGAAATGTTGCTAACGCCTCCATTCTGTCTGGCTCTTCGCAGCTCATTAAAGTACTTCTTGTTGACATAGTTTATTGATATTCCACAGATCACAGAGCAGCCCGCTGAGTCTGTAACAAAATGTGCGAGGGCCTGAATGGATTGATCAGTTGCTCATTACACAAATCGGCGCTGTGTCTGCGGCTGGAGGTGGTGTTTTCGATGGCTGAGTGCTTTGGCCAGTGGCAGTCCAGATGTATTCTGCACCCCAGGCAGCTTTACATAAAGACATCCCTTAAAGGCATCCTCCGAGGCAATCTGAGAGTGCATCTAATCCCCACCTTATTACCTGCTGCCACACGCAGGATCGCCCGGCATCTGACTCCACGGCCCTCAGGCAGCTGCTTATAACATCACCTCACTGTTTTTAATTGACCCGGTCGACTGTGGCTGCAAAAAATGTTTTTATCTGCTGTGATGAAGGAGACACTGTGATACAAATATCATAAACACTTAAAAATGTTCATTCTAATTCAGGTAAATTTAGATTTTCATCCCATTTTTTTGCAGGATTGTCTCAAAAAAGCTTCAAAAAGAAAAAACACCTGGATAAAGCATCCTTAGGCAATTTGAATAAATCATTATGAATTGCTGATAATCCTCTAGTATTTTCTATGAAACTTGAAGAAATTGTTGTATCTCATGATCGTTTTGCCAAATTAATTTGTTCAAATAGATGTTTTTCGAGCAAAATGTGATCAAAAGAAACAATAGATTAACTGAAATAACAGCGACTTCACAAAACACCCGCCGAAGAAACAAAAACAGATCTCCATCTGACGTCTGAGGAGAGGAAGCATCTCGACAGGAAGATCGGCCCTAATCAGAAACAGACCTGTTGTAAACATACTCGAACACAAGGTACGTAATTTAATTTTCAACCAGAATTACCGCCTCGCTGTTGTATGCCTCCGCCAAGCAGCCGAGCTGCAATTTACATCAATATCTGTCCAGACTCCTGATAAAAAATTTGTAAAGACTTTGAAGGCGTGTAATAGAGATATTATTTGTATTTATGGAAAAATGGAAGTTATCACTTACATGCCTGATTGATGTGTCTGAATCTATTGAAAATCTCCAAGTGAGAAACGTGATGTCTTTACTCGGAGACTATTTATCAGACGACTAATAGAAAAACTCTGACACACAGTGAAACTTCCATTACCTGAAGTTCAATAACAGCAAACCCCGGGGGGGCCTGTGGTGAACCGCAGCGCTTTGAATTCAAATGTTGCTAAAAAAGAAGCTCCAAGTTGCAAACATTTACGCCTCATGTGTCACCAATCAAATGCAAATATGGTCTCAATCTTCTGTTTCTGAGTTGTAGAGCTGAAAACGACCAGAGACGACCAGAGGAGTGTTTTTGCAGAAAACAGCGACGTCACGGTGAAGTTGACCTTTGACCACCAAACTCCAAGTCCAAGTTGACATTTGTGCCAGATGTAATGAAATCCCCCCCAGGCGTTCCTGAGGAACATCACGTTAACGTTAACGTGACAGACGGACAGACAGACAGACGGGTGGACAGACCTGATTCCTGATTCAAAACAGACTGGAGGACAGCTAGACCTGATTTGAATAGGCCCGGGAATAATTAGAGATCTCTAAATGCAAATGAGCCAAACTGGTCCAAATAGACACTAACACTGACAGCCGCATGATGTGCTACCAATTAAAAAGCAGCCGCATCCAACAAAGTAGGAATACATTTCTTTTTTTTTCCCCTCTAGTTTACAGTTTTTACTCTCTAGGAATGAGCTCGGGAAGAAAAAAGAAAACCAAGTGACCCCTCATGGACCTTTACAGCAGATATTAGAGAAAATGCAGCTAATGAGTTTTATAAAACTCAAAATATAACAATAAAGAAATATCAGATTGGTGCTAAAACATCAGATGTATTCAAGCTTTTATAGCCTCGAGTTAATTGAAATAAAGGAAAGAGACTGAGACATCTTTTCCTGCATCCCGTTCATGGAAACATGGCTCACTCTCTAACCTTGGCAATCAGCATCATGCGATGAATCAGGGGTAAGTCCTTGTGTCAGACTGACATGTTGCTCCGGGCGTGAATTGATATTCGAGCTTCATCCAACAAAAATGGCATAATAAATGCCGGGGCCACGGGCCACCTCGGCTTGCTTTACTGGATGTGTTACCTTATTAGAGTAACACATTGGAACTAATTTGCCGCCATTTTATTGTTAATACAACAAAAGCTCGTGTTGTCCTCTTAATAATCCCTGTAGAATTGGACTGAATTAGACTGAAAAGCGTCTCAAAGGCACAACAAAAGGTTAATTGAAAGCTTTTCTTGAACCGTTTTGAAGATGAAGTTTTCTTGGTTTTGGTCTCTTGTGAAAGGCAACACCCCCCCCCACCCCCCACCCCCCCACCCCCAAACCCACCCCCCAAACAGTCCGAATCTATCTGTTTCTGGCTTTGAGTAATACAAGTCTGAACACACTGAAATTGAGGGGGTTTTTGTTATTGTTGTTTTTGCCTGATTTTTTTTCTTTTCTTCTGTGAACAGATGCCTGCAGTGGACCAAGAATGAGAGTTATAACCCTGAAAAACACAGAAGTACCACAACATGAAGCCAAATCGAGGCCAAAATCAATAAAAACTGATGGCAATAACACACAAAATGAGCATTTTACACATTTTCCTGAGGGTACGTCTGAGCATTTTTCGAAAAATACTCTTTAATATACTTGGTGAGCTGATTAGAGAGTCTGGTAAACAAAATGTGAAAGAATATAACGGTGATCATAATGACATAAACACTGATGCTCAGTTTCATGCAACATTTAATCAACAGATGATGCATTAAAATAGCAAACAAAGAGGTAACACAAAAACAAAATGTCTAATCATGACATCTGGTGACATCAGCCTACCAAAAACAGTATATTTCACCTGGTTGAGCTATTTAATGTCTTTGATGTCACATAATCCAGACATGAGGACAGAATGTATAATTACAAAGGGCTCCAGTTAACAATGGCAGGTGTACCTTGAAATGAGTGCTTTGAATCACCATTTTAAATAAGAAAAAGATGTTTTGCAGTCACTTTTACTGTCCAATTTGCATATTCATCTTTAATTTGTACTTTTTCTAATATCACTCACATGAGATCTTATTAAATTTTTCATGCATTACAAAAGCTGCAAGAAGCACAAAAACTTAGACATTTAAAAAAAAAGTCTCGATCACGACACTGGAGAAATAAATGGAGTTGAAATCCTGCAGAAAGGACCACCCGAGTCGTCCTCTTCAAACCGTCTCTATCAGAAGCAAGAGTGCGGTCAGCTGGGTCTCTGCGCCTTCAATTGCACCACTCATCGATTATAGAAGGTCGCCTCACTAATGAGCGAAGGTCAACCCCTTCTTCATCCGTCACTGTCGTCCTCGCCATCCTTTCTTTCCTGTTAGTTTCCATTCCTCCCCGCTCTCTCCTCTTTGTCTGGCATGCAGCAGAATGTGGCGGGAGAGGAGGACATGTCAATGTTATCAGCATGCGACAGACGACAGCTTTGAGGGAGACCGTGACTTTCAGCTGCTGCCCCAGTGGCTAATTACCCAAACTCCTCTTCGGGTGGACCCTTGCTCGCCATGTTGCAAAACAAACCACCAAGCTATGGGCGACTGTTTTATAAGTCGGAGCCAACGTCTGTTTTTGACTTTATAGTGACACTTTTCATTTTGGACTCTGGAAATGTTGAGGAGCTCATTAGCAACAGTTCACAGAAGATGCCCCCTCAGACCAAACGGTCAAAGAGAAAAAGGCAACTTCTGCTTTTTTACGTCTAAATAAAATAAACATGTGTTGTATGAAGTTTTCTGTTTGGATAAACTTTCACACATTTGACACACAGTTGAAGAGCATCAGTGGAGACGCACTGTGACGGCCCTCTGGCTCTGCAGAGGCCTGTGGGTCCGTCTCGCCCCCCCGGCTGCTGCTCGTTTCCCCTCAGGTTCCTGTAATATCACTGAAACTGGGCGAGTCGGACCAGAATGCACTGAGGATCAGTCGTCTCTCTCACTTTATTAGTGTCTCTCTCTCTTTGGCCACATGTTAATGTTAATTTGGTTGGTTTAGTTCAGTCACACATCTGTATTTTTACAGAAAAATTCAGATTCAATCTCTAACTCTATAAATCTACTGAGTGACCATTTCAAATAGCTTGATTATGTATTTTTGTTGCAATTTCTGCAGATAAATGTGACTCTGGTTGTGCAGCATTAAACCATGTACTCTCTCTTTCTCTTGGCATGGCCTTAAAGCTGTGAAGTGAAAATATCTTCAGCATTTCTGCACTGCAGCTGCTTTCTGTGTATCAGCCAACAAACAGACAAATACCGACTCATTGCCAACAACTTCATACTGCCTGCTTTCCAATGGTTGCAGCTGAAAGTGAATTCTTCAAGTAGAAATATGTGCACTTAGTTCTGCAATGCTTGTGTTTGACTCATTAGTTGATTGATTTAGATAAAGAGTTATTCCCCTGCATCGTTTGTGAGTAAAAAAAAATGTGCGTATAAATATCAAAGATAAAGCTTGTGCATTTAATACAGTGAGTCGATGAAGTCACGGTTTCCATTAAAATAGTTTCAAGGGGCAATCAGTTAGATATTTACTGCACCAGAGTACAAACCGACTACAATACACCTGGAGGGGGTTGCAAATCAATACCAATAGCTCTCACTTCACCAGGTGTGATTTCACTTTCTGACCCCGGCTGCTTTTTCACAACAAAACTCTCCATTTGGAAGAAAATTAAAAGGATGGTTTGCAATTACAGTCTACAATAATGCATAAAACAGATAATAGTGGGCGACATTTTGTCAATCTTGCTCACGAAGTTTGATTATAATTGTGGATCACTTAATGTCCCCTTTGAATATTTTAGTGTAATATGCTCAGTGTCCCTTTCCAAATTAAAATCAAATAGTAAACACTGGCACAATCACATGAACTTAATAAGCTCATATAAAAGAAACTCCAAGGACGTTTAATGTTTAAGAACAACGTGCGACATTTATCCTAATGCTCATTCAGCAGACCTACCGGCATCTTACGCCACATTTCAGTCAGCCGTCATCAACTCGGAGCTATTCAAAGCTTAAAATTCCGTTAATTGAAAAGTGATACACATGAATGTCAATCAAAAGCCGTCACAGCCTTCTATAGACGTCTTTGTGCTCTTATTTGGACGGTCGCTTTGTAAAAATGCAAGAAAGAGCCTGGATCAATGGCATTTTAATCAACTGGGCGAGCGGCAACAAATGAGTTTGCTCTAGAATTGATGTCGCTGTTATGTTTTATTTATTTATTTATTCATTCAAAGAGTAATTTTGACTGTGATCAGGAGAAAGGTTTCTCTCTTAAAGGCACCCTGCCGCCAGCTGCTGACATTAATGAACAACTTTGTGTTTGGCTAAAGTCAAACACAAAGTTTGGAAAGTTACAAAAAACAAAGAAAAAAGCTAAGTTAGTTAGCCAGCATTTATTTTATGTTTGGACATAAAAAGTTAAGTAAGCTGTATGTAAGTTAGATTAAATCCACCAGCAGCAGGTTTCTTCAACAAAATATGAGACTTACGACTCAGTTTGGATTGTTGCAGTCAGTCTGCAGCCACTGCAGCTCTGGATTTAAAGTTGTTGGTGGATCTCCAGCAGAACGTCAGATAAAGTTCGAGTCCGTCTGTTTTCAAGGCTGTAAAATCATGTGATTTGTGTCTGTTTTGGCCTTTGCAAAGGGAGTAAACAATGTGGATAAAGTCCTCTGTTGTAGTGAAATTTATGGATAAAACAATCAATCTTTTCTTTTTCAGGCCAGTCTGCGATTTTTAGTTTTCTAATTACTGCTGTATCATCTGCTGCTGGCTTTTAAAATGCACGACCATATCATTACTCATTAAGCATCATAATCTCACTATTGATTGTTGGTCAAATAACCGCTTTAACTGGCTGACTCATAATGAATGACTGAGTGGCTGATCCATGCAGGTGTGTTTCCCTGATGACATCTGATGGGTCTATCAAACGTCTTTTTTTTGGAGACCAGGTGTGCTCTCCATGGTGTTGATGCTGCAGGTTACACTCATCATTTGCAGCTCGTGTGTGAGGTTACACGTGGTTGCACATGGTTACACAGAGTAACCAGGGAAGGGAGTGAAACTCAGCTCAGATCGTTCACAAATCCCAAATCTGGAGTCCTGACAGAGTCTCCGGTCTTTTGAGGACGATTCCCGAGTCAAATCTTAAGTCAGCATGTGCGACGTAATGGCACAACACGTGTTATCTGCAGCTCGAACTCTCTGAGTGAGAACAATGAAAACTAAACACAAAGTATGTAAGACTGTGGAGCAGCGTGGGATCATGGGATTTGTTCATTCTGCTGTTAAACAACTCGATATCAGGGACTCGATATCAGACTGACTCAGTCAAAAATGGTCCCAGATGACGAAATGTTTTCTTCAAATTACCTTCTGTTATGTTTGACAACTTACTGCCTCACTGTGACTGAAGTCAGTGACAGGTGATACAGTGAAGCCCTGTGAGGCGTTCACTTACAGTGTTTTACTTTAAGTGAGGAACAAACATTTGTCAATATGCTCCCCACATTATAATTAGATTGAATTCATGCAGAATTATTCCTCTGTATTTGAACATTTTTGCTTTATTTGAATAAATTATAGCCCTATCTTATTTTCTACTTCAAAACAGCAGATTAGTTTTTTTCCTGAATCTCAGATGTAATTCCATTTTTAAAATTCTTGTTGCATGAAAAAACTCGTTTTAATAAGCAAAGTTAATAAGATGAACCTCTGTGTGTGTTTTAATTTTCTTTTTTTTTTTCCTTTTTTTTAGTGAAGTATTTGTTATGCATCAGTGTGAACCCAAGAGAAAGGCATGAGGGTTTGTGAAAAACAGGACTTTAATAGAAGCAGTCATGTGATCAGAGGGCTGAAAAAGAGGTGAAAAGTGATGCAAACAGATAAATGATTTAAATGCATCTATGCTGACAAGATTTTTTATTTTATGTCTGTTGTAAATATGCTCTTTAACACCACGTATTATCTCTTCAACTCGGAATATGATTAAATAAAAATTGTCACAACATAACTGGAGTTAAAAATTGTCAAGTGTTTGCATAAACAGTATCGTTTTGAGGAATCTGGTGCAACATGTTTCATTAAAACAGCTTCTGAAACTGAAGATAAACTGATGGTTTCTGTTGTGTTTTCTTTCTTCAGCTGCCCTGAGCTCCAAGTGGACTGTGAAAAATAGTAAAAAAAAAAAGAAAAAGAAACCTGCCAAGGGTGTTTTCTCGATATTCCACTGATGAACCATGACTGCTCTCCTTTATCCAGAAAAACAAACAAACGGTGGGGAGAAAAAAACATGCAAGTTCCAGCCACAGGGAGCTGTCAGCCGGACGGACTGAGGTAAACGCAAAGAAAACACTTAATAAGAACTAATGGGCTCTTTTACACACTCTCAGTTTCTGTGTAATTTACTTCCCTTATAATGGCCACAGCTGACAGCAGCAGTGGAGTTTGGTTATGCTCTCTTCACATGCCTGCACCCACACTCACAGTGTGGTGCGTTTTTCCGTTGTGCTCTGCAGAGAAATGCGAGACTCCGAATCGTGCTGAAAATGTACAAGAATCACATTTAGGATCATCTTTCTTTACGATGGCCGTCGACAGGATTACGTGCTGCTTTTACATATTACTGCCTAAAACAAACAGGACCACAGTCCCCTGATGCAAGAGCAGGAACAAATAGGGTGCAAATATATTACTCTTTTTGGAGCGAGGCAACAAATTGCACATAGCAGATGTTTTATTTCTCTCAAATGACAATTATATGTTACTAGAAAGTCTACTGAGCTGGAAGCAGCTGTTCAGCTGTGTGGGTTGTTATTAAAATTTTAAAATTAGAGTAACATGTACTTTAGGGGTGGATAAATATATTTTTTTATAATCTTTCACTGCAGCTCAGTGTACCCCTTTTTTAATTTTTCAGTAGCTTCAATTAAGCCCAGGATGGTTTATGTAGCTTATTATTTTAGCTTCCCACTGAGGGACGAGTCACATTTCTGCATGTTTGTCCGTCTTTTATAATAAAAATGTTGTGTTTAGATATTAGTTCTGATTACTTAAAGCATCATGAATCACCAGATTTTATTAAAAGCTGCACAAATCAATAACAACAACAAACAGATGAGTGACAGACCCACAGAGGATTGTCTACAATGAATCTACAAATAGTTCCAGCATTTTCCTGCAGCATGTAGCTGCTTTCAGGGAGAAAAGCTACAATAAATCCACTGCATGTCACCTGTCCAGCAGCAAAAAGCAGACAGACAAAGTTAGAGACAAGCAGATGGACACAGAGGAGCATTTAGCAGCTAAAGAGTCGGTGAAGACAAAAGCAGAGCTAAAAGGAGAAGATTGGACTTCATATTTATTGGAGGCCAGAATCCCAAATCGTTATGAATTATACATTTGCTCTGTGTTTGCTGGGTGTGTAAACATGCAAATGCTTGCTAATAAGTTAGCCTTGATTATAAAAGGAGATTTTTTATATTGCGTTTTTTTTTCCTGCTTGTTTTGGAGCACAAGTCAACATGCTAATATATAATAATATATAGGCTAATGTTAATGGTAGAAAGTGTTCAAAATGTCGTTGCTGTTTGTTAACATGTTAAATATCGGACCTTCTTTCACGAACTCCATTTTCAGAGCTCCTCTTGAATCCTGCTCACAATCTGGCACCTGGTCACTGCAGTTTTATGGAGCAGCCCTCTGCCCTTTCACCCTGCGTGGGGTTATTATCTGGGGGTAACACACCAATTGCCCAAAGGTCAATGCCCAAAAACAGAGAAAAACAATATGAGGGAGGTGAAGGGAGAAGCCTCTGCAGATACAGACACAAACACACACCTCCAGTGGCTCATAAATACAGATAGTGAGGATCAGCTCAGCATAAATCTTTAACATGTGACTACTGATGACACTATGTACTGTAACTCATATTACACACATGTGCACAGCCAGTGTCCTCTTTGAAATAGTCTGCAAAGAAGCTGAGAGATAAGATCAGATTCACTCAAGTCGATTCTTACCAAGAAATACAAATCAGCCACACAGACGCCTGCTCGGTTCCTCTCAGACGGTTTAAGTTGTGGATTTAAAACTTCAGTCAGCTTTTAACAGCCACAGGAGCCGAGGAGCTGACCTCCGATGTGCCTGCCCGCCTGACAGCGCACTCACAGCAACTCCTCGCACATAAAAGAAAGTTAGCTGGAGGCAATTCAGCCAAATATCATGCTACTTAAGCCCAAGGAGCCATTAGGGGGTCATGAGTTCATGAATCAAATACTTAAAAAGCTGAAAGGTCATAACACCTGAACCTAAAAATACTAATTATCCCATCACCTCTTTTCACGGCGGCAATTACAGGTGGCAGCTGTTTAACCTTCAAGCACTGTTCCACGTTACATATAAATGCCCGGCGAGTGTGAATGTGCGGTCACACTTCAGTCTGAGTATTTCTGACATTTTAGAGCCACATTACTGCGGCGTGTTGCATCTCTTAGCGGTGGCGATTAGGTGGAGGGGGGGGGTTACAGAAATGGCAGACGGTGGTGCCGGTACTGTAATTTAGACTTTGATTAAGGGCACACAAAAAAAATTCAAGCTGAGCATTGAAACAAAATATCAGGACAGAGTCAAGGACCTGCGCTCTTTCAGAGGCTCCCTACCATTAAGAGTTATCAAATCCCTTCATTCAGTGTTCTCGGGCTGACCTTGAGTGGTAGAAACCAACAGATGCCAAATGTTTTTCAATTTAAAGTCATCATTTGGGGGGGGGAAATAAAAAGTTTAGAGTCCAGTCAAGGTCGTCTGGAAACTGCACACTGGATTAAACACGTTTTTATTTTTCCTAGTTAAAGCTACAACTTTTATCCTTACAGCTCATATTATTTCAAAGCAGATTGAGAAGCTTCGGACTTTTTCCATCACTGTCAGCGCTTCATTGTTTTTTTTTATCCATCCCAGTTATTTGATAAGGAATTTGAGTCACATCACTTCTGTCAATACAGCCTATTTAAACAGCTGCATCCCATCGCCTGTTAATGAGCGAAGCCGGAGTAAAGACATGCGCCTCGCATCAGTGGATTTATTGATGCAGTAAAGAGGCATATGAGAACATTTTAAAGGTAATATTTGCTTTTCCTGCAGTTGTTTACTATACAGTGAATACTTTATGTCTATGCAACGATGAGTAAACAGGCTGTTTAGGGTGTCGTTTCGTCTAACAAGGATATTGACTGAATCTCAAAAATGTCAACGGTGGCCTTCATGCATTTTTAGTTTATTCAGCTGGTTTAAAGTTTAAATTCTGTACAGCTGAAGGTTATATTTTTTTTTTTCCCTCAGCCCATATGTGCCTTTATTTGGAGGGGAAACATGAAAATCAATAGAAGAAAATATAAAGGGCTTTAACTGGTAGTCAAACAGTACAGAGTTATAATGATTTGATCTGTTTTGCTTGGAAAAAAACAAGCTATTTAGAGGGAAGAACATTAAAAATCATGTTGGGATTTACCAATTTTTCAGCATTGCACAGACGATATAAAGAAAATAGGCAGATTAAGTGATAAATGATCATTAGCTGCAGTCGTACATACATCCTGGATGTGTATGACAGATATAAACAAAGCACCAAGGGGCGGGGGGGGGGATCAGCTGAGAGGAACCACTGAGCTTTTTTCAGTGATTTGGAAGAAATGTTGCATGACTAACACGGACCGTCTGTTAACGTTATTACATCTCACTTCCACCTCGACTCACCCACAACACTGGGAGCTGCTTCATCCTCACACTTCATCCTCACATGGCTTCACTGTGCAGCCTTGTTGTCGTCTAACCGAAAGAAACTAAAGGACAACATGGGACACAGGAAACTGCTGTAATTTGGTTAATTTTCTTAACTCGGCTTTTGACCACCGGTT
This sequence comes from Acanthurus leucopareius, assembly GCA_029814765.1. Lineage (NCBI taxonomy): Eukaryota > Metazoa > Chordata > Actinopteri > Acanthuriformes > Acanthuridae > Acanthurus > Acanthurus leucopareius. The sequence continues at coordinate 21,520,475 of JAQMCX010000058.1, read as the reverse complement.
GCATCGAGATAATTCATCTGCAGCATGTCCGGTCACGCTGTTATTCTCTGTGATTGCTAATTGTGTCATGCATGAATATGGAGAGGAAGACTGAAAAAAAAACACTACGGCTTCATAAACACTTGCAGCCATGTTTCAAAGTGCTTCCCTCATTATGCTAAGAGCTGCGGGGTGTTCACTGCTGCGATGGCTAAAACGCTGCCGTTTTTTACTTGCAAATGTTTCTTTCTGCTAATTTTGAAAGTGCTCAGTAGGGGGACGGCTGACAGGAAGTCACCGGAGTTTCACATGTGATCCGTATGAATGTGGCACAACGGCGCGGGACGCTCCAAAGCCTGTATTTTGCCGCGAGGTAGCTCTCAAGAACAAACAATCACCGCATCCCTTCTGAGCTTCATCTCTCAGGATCGTCCAAAAGATGAGACGCTGTGTTGTGCACATAATTTGCAGTTGTTTTTGTCTTTGTTGTAACTTAGTAACCGAACGTTTAGCGGCACAAAATGAATTTCAGCATTTTTGCATAATCGCTTATTCATGCTGATTCATTTTACAGATTTAAGTGACAAAGCTGTTCCTGTAAAAAAAAAAAAAAAGAAAGAAAAAAAGCCTTTGTTCTGATCCATTTGTCAGACTCAGAGCTACCTCAGGCCTTTCTGATGTGGAGATGAATGAACAGAAGGTATGCAGGTAATTAATTTTGCTAGAGGACATATAGTACATATGCATTTCAAATTTTCTTTATTTCTTTCTCTCCCTGTCATTATGAATTATCTGAGGACGTGGAGTTCAGGTTTAAGTAATTTTGTGATATTACAAAGCAAGTAAAACTCTCTTATGACTTCAGAACCTCCCATCAAAAAAAAAAAAAAGAAAAAAAAATCATGACTAATTCAGTCGATCACGCTGTGAATGTGATATTTTCTGATTTTGGCTTAATGTTGTGTGAAATCGGCCGTCTCGATGCTAATGGCTCAAGATAACTCAAGTGGACACCATTTAAATGCACACGTCGACTCGGATATTTTGGTGGGCAGCTGGTGAAAATAACACAAGACAGGATACAGGAATACTAATATCAGGGAGCTGATTGGCTGTTCTCCAAGGAGAGCGGATGGGTGGGTGTGGGGGGGGAAATGGGTGAGTTGTAGCCTGAATGCTGTCATCAGCCTTCCACCTCCCCCTGCTGTAAGAGAGGTCACATGGCACCCATGTGGGAGAGCCTCTGATTGATGACGTGAGTGTTTGCAACTAAACTCTCGTGTGAAGACTGAACAGCTTGTTTTTTTTTTGTTTTTTGGGGGGGGGGGGTAATTTGGAGACATGAGAGTCAAATCCATCCTGTAATTATGTTCATGACTGTCACACTAAGCATGTCCTCTGTGTTTATATCATCAGCATGAACTGCGTGTGCCGCGATTCTCACATCCGTCAAAGTCGGGTTTTCTTCAACAGCTGATGTGTGATAACAGTTCGTTCATTAGATGCAACTTTGCTGATTCGCTTTGGGCCCCTTGAAGCAGTCGACATGAAAGGAGAACAGCACCGAAGCGTAGAATAAAGAAGCACAGACACACTTTGAAATATATTCAGCCTACATTTTCTATATTACTATAATGAGCAGGAGAATATGCGTTGAAGTGTGTTTGAAACAAACTCACTTCACACTGCATGCTCAAGCAGTCAAAGTGAAAGTGTAATGGGCACCACTGAAAAAGTGATTAATATATTTCACAGATAATGTGAAACGGCAGCAAATTATACATAAAAATAAACTTATATTGTAAATGATATTAAGAGGGACGGATTAAATACAGATAAATAGAGATTCTGATACAAACTATAGCAATTATTCCACCTGACTTTATCCGGCCCGTCCATCAGCAGCATCATATGTGCAAAAGATGTGAGGATGCAAAACGCTTTGCTCCAAAGTAACAAATCAGCACAAGTATTTTTTATTTTTCTTTAATAAGCATAGCTTCAAGGTAAGCGCAGTAAAATATGATACACTGCTTTAGATTATGCCCACATCAAAAGAGAAATATGCTCAAAATTTCATTTCGAAGTTTGGCATCTGCTGCTTTTATCATAATTCTCTCTCTTTGTTGCACTCGTTTCATTTCAGCCACCTCACGTGGAAATTTCTTTTATACACAAAAACAGAATAAGTCCACAGCTGATGGGCTCTGACTCCATCACTTTCAGCCGCCACAGACGAGACTGTGACAATAATAAGACTTTTCACACTCACAGCCTGATGCTATTATGTGAAGGCTAATAAACCGGACCATAAACCACTGTGACCATGCCTCAACAAAGCATGTGCACAAATATAACAAAGCTAACAAAATATAATATCTATCTTGATTCAACATGAGCCAATCTGAACACAACAGCTCACTAATATGCATCAGCTCTGCAGCAGGTAATTAATTACTTAAAATTAGTTATAAGTAATATTCATGATTTCTGAATATTGCTGGTATTCATAAACATTATGCAACATGATAAGCAGATGACAGAAAAATGGCATTCAGAGTTGTTTAATGCAGCAGCAGAGGGAAAGCAACAGCAGCTCAGTATTTTAGATGCAATTATGATATGCAGAATAGCAAAAGCAAGGTGTCGCATTGCTTTGAGTTTTTTTGTGATATTACGCTGAATATGAATCACATGAATTTAAATACGGCTATGTGCGGTATGTATATGAGGGAATGAATATTTGGGGATTTACAGAAAACAGTATTATATGAAAATAAATATGAATGTGCTGCGTGCAAGACAGTTTACATCCTAAAAGCCAATATACAGCGCAATATTAACCCCAGCGAGAGACCCGAGCTCGCGCTGAGTCGACCCCTCGCAACTGTGGTGATAACCTGAGAAGTATGCAAAGCCAATTATGTCCATAAAACTCATAAATGAGTATTCATATTCCCACTGTGTAAACAAACAACATGAAAGCATCATAATGCACCTGCCAAACAACCACCAATAAACAATGAGATTAGCCACAACAAAGCAGGTTCATTCATAATTAACACCAATGCAAACACGCACAAATGGCAAAAGCAGCAGCAGCAACAGCATCCTAACAGACATGAACAGCTTGAAGCAGATCTGTGCAACAATGAAAGGAGCCAGCACAGTCAGCTGCCTCATAACCGCACACAGGCCCAGAAAGCACACAGCCAAAATATCAACTCACTATAATTTAAAAAAGGGCAGCGTTCACTTAGCTTTTCGAAGCAAATCGGTGGTTTTCTGGTGTCTCAGGAGGAGATGAGCCGTGCAGACAGAAGGACAGGAAGCTCCAACTTTAAGGTGAGGAGCTTCAGCAGGTAACTTACACAAGGAAGTGCAGCTTCGACAGGAGCATTTCCTCCAGGAGCCTTCATGAGGGACAGTGATTGGAGAGTTACTGGCTATCTGAGGTTATGCTAACGTTAGCTTATGAAATGATACACAGGGAAAAGAGTTAATAGCAGTGTTTGCAAGTTGAGTTCAGTAAAATAAAAAAAAGCAGAAAGGTCTTACCTTTAGTGTGAAGTGTGTAAAGTAATGTGTACATTTCCAGCAGGATAAATTCATTAAAAAATACCATCACACCAGTTAAGAGAGACTGTTGACAGAATATGACTTTACATGTGCACAAGATGGAGTCCTGATGTCAGTGCAGGTGAGTGGGAGGCGTTCAGGTGCTGAGAGGCCACAGGTGCAGCTAATTAGACTGATAATGAGGATTCCTTCAGTGAAACACACAGGGAACATTAAAATGAGCTTAAAGCTGAGGTGAACTGACTAGTAATGGATCATTTGTTCCCCAAAGCTTGTAACCATCAGTCTCTTTTTTATTCTCAATGCAAACTCTAAGGGAGCAAATAAAACACTGATTTTTTATTACATGTTGTAAAAAAGTGAACTTAGTCCTCAGGTGTGTTTTCGTGATCTCACACAGGTGTAGAATCTGTCCATACTGTTACAAAAAGAGCAAAAGAAAAACAATGTTTAAAATCACTGTATTGTAACTTAAGCTAGTTTGTACGTAACTAAAGACAAACATTTTATTAAAATAAAGCTAAATTCCCCCTCTAACTTGACTAAAGGATGAGCGTCATGTCATTTGGCTCTTTGCAGGAAAAAATGTTCCCAAAATGTTGAGCTGTTTTTTCGAAAAACAACAATTCATCACTAGAACTGTTGCTGATTTACTTCCCATTGATCAACTATTAGATTAATCAGTTGATTTAGCTCTTTGACAGGAATTCTATCATTGAAACACAATTATCTTTTTTTTAATTTTCCAACAAGAAAATGTGTTGAAGTCGACACATTTAAATCCTTCCATTCAGGTGAAAATAATTCCCTCTAAGCACATTTTCAGCTTAAGTGTCTTCATGAACCACGCAGGTCTAATGACAGAGACAACAGTAAGCTTTAAACACAGTTTGAAGTTACTGCCTAGTATCTGTTTTATTGCTATAAAAATATATGTCGGGAGTTTCTCCTGTTTGTCCGGGTCTTTTGAAATCTTTAAGGACACTTGGGCAGAAATCCTGCTCTTTGCTGTAAGTTGAGGCCTTTTGGAGAGGAACAGCTGCTGTTTGCTGCAGGTAAGAGTCTCTCTTTTTTTTTTTCTCGTTGTTATTACACAAGAGAGCAGCAGTTACCGCGCTTTGCCTCGCACCTTGTGATGCCGAAGCAGAGGCTGGAGATGGTCGGTCTGCCGTTCTCGGCCCACCACAGAGGAGGTGGGAGATGGTGCTTATGATGGAGTTCAGTTTAGTCCTCGCCCTCCCCTCTGCTGCTGCTGCTGCTGCTGCTGCTGCTGCCTCCAGGCTGTCCAGAGCTTTTTTACATCAGTTTGTTTATCCTGCCTGCCTGCCTCCCCCGCTGCGGTGCTGCCTCTCCAACACACGGCTGTGAACAACACTGGCTGGTACACACTGCAAAGAGAGGATTGAGGATGTCAGTCAAATTAAAAAAAAAAAAAAAAAAAAAAGAGAGAAAAGGAGGTCTAGAATTATCCTATTTATCAGTGCACATGTCCATAGGCAGGGATTTGTCTCCAAAGAAAAGCAGGAACATTTGGTTTTAAGAGAAGAACGTGAGAAAACACGCAGGTTACATCAACTCCCTGAATTGTCCGGAGGTATTGTAAGATGTTCAGTGAACCATACTGACACATTTTCATCTCAGGATGTCAAATATCAATGCCTGGCCTTCTCTTACAGCTGCAGAAGGTGCTTTTTGCCTCTGCGTGCAACATGCAACCCTTCCTGAAACTTTACACATGAACTCCACACCTCTGAAAACTTTGTTGCTCTGATCAGATGTTTTCAGCATCCAGTTTTGACATTGATGAGTTTATGTCAGAGTTTGTTAAAAGCATTTTATACGGAAGTTACGGTTTATCTTTTGGCATTTATATGAGACGCTAAGAGGGCAAAGCCTCAGTATATGATGAACTACAAATGAGACAAACTTTAAACGGGTCGATTGCTCCAAAATATTCCTCCAACATTCACCTCACTGCACACACAAAACCAGCTGCTGCCCTCTGACCTTTTCATCAAACTTTCAGTCTGCCATGAGTCTGCACTTATTTAAATTTATGTGCATTATATAAATTTGATAAGTGTATGAAATTCAAATGTGCTCTGTCACTGCTTGCTGTTAATGATGAATTATTGACCATCTGTACAAGAAGCCTTTTGAAGTATGAAATTGGTGCATAATGAGAGTTCGGTTGGGAGGCGGGTTTAACTCCACCTAAAGCCTGAGTGATTACATGTTGAACGGTGATCATGCAAAGCCTTTTATATGACTTGGAGATTAAATCAGCTTTGCATAAATCAAGCCTTACCTGGACTCTTTCTGTTTTATTGATTGACACAAAGATGATCAGTTTTATTTAAGATGCATCGAGTGTTTTGAATCAGACATCATATCATATGAGTGAAACAAAAGTATTGCACCACTTAAACATGTTACTTCTGCTGTAGATTCATTTCTTGAGAGTACAGGGGAAGATCTCCTTTAAAAGTGGGTCATACATGTTTCAGTGATCAAGACATCTGTGGTGATAAATATATTTTACGTGAAAGGATTCATAATTCTACTCATTAGCTGGTACATCTATTTGTCCCCAGCTCCCTTCTTTCCACCTCAAAGGACCACTCAGATAATAAGCCTGTAATTAAACCTGGCTGCAATGGTTTTTGGTGTCCATGGAGAGACACAGAAATAGTAGCAGAACTAATGCCGGCTTTATGTTGTGCAGAAAGAGCCTCGCATGAAAATGGTCAGTTGTGCTGAGAAGCAGTGACAGCCGGGCTTCGGTAATGTGCCTCCATGTGGACCAAAACTTTGTTTCTGAGCTCTGACAGACATGAAAGAGCCCTCTGATGTTCTGACCTGCGAGTTTACCTTTTGTTCATCCAGAGCGATGTGCTCGTGTGCAGCGGGGCCCCCGTGTGTCAGATCCGGGGCTTTCAGTGAATCCAACCATGAAAAACTATTGTAATGTACCTCCATCATCACCAGCCGTGCTGTGTTTGATTTCCTCACGTTTTGATGTGTTTCTGTGAGCTTTGTCTTCTATGAAACTCTGAGCGAAAACCTTTTGGGTTCCTGTTTGTTTAGAAACACAATAAAATGTCGTCAATAATAGTTAAATAAAAGCCTGAAGCATTTTAAATTGAATTAAGAGACTTAGACAAAGAATAATAATTGATCAATAATGTAGAAAGTTTCTATTGTGAGTTTGTTTTTGTGATGAGTTGCTGAAAAATTGAATCGATGCAAGTTAAAACTATTTGTATGATTATTCAGTTTGTTCCACTGGCTGCTGTTTTTAAATCACATTTATAGTCCAAATAATTACATCAACTGAAAACATCTCAATGCAGTTATATAATGTCAGAACTAAAGATGATTTTTTTTATTATCATGTAATCATTCCCATCACAAGGTTATGCTTCAAAAACCCGATGAAATTCAGTTTAAAGATCTTATTATCATTTTCTGTCGAGCAGCAGAGGAAACAAACACACCGGAGGTTTCGCAGGTTTCCCACTTATTCTCAATTTACTTCTGTTCCAAAATAATGACTTGCATGAGTGACCCCCCCCCTTTTATGTAGGCCACTTGCCAGAGCAGCGGGACGGCGGGGAGGTGAGCCGACCTATCAGAGGTCGGACGGGACGTGAGAGGAAAGTGCCTGTGGCCCTTCAAACCCAGTTAGGCCTAATAGCCAATTAGTGGTTCAGAAGGGAGGTGAATGTCAGCTCATTGTTGTGATGACTGTCACAGCAGCTGGATTCTACAGTAAACAGCCTGCAGGAGCAACTCTGAATACGTGATTTCTTTTGTTTTTGAAATCTGCTCTGGATGCTTCCAGCAGTCAGGATAAAGAGAGAAAATGACCGATATTGATTATGAATTACTTGATTTTTTTTTTTAATTTTGCATTTTAAATAGGTTAAAAATGAAATATGATGAAATAGGTGTCAAGACCTGCATCGACTTTGGATGGCAGTGTGGGAAAAAAATGTGAAAGTGACTGTAGTGTTTTGCAAGCGAGGAAGAATCATTTATAATTAGAAACATACACTATCTCAATGTGAAACTTATAGGAGCCAGTTAGCTTAGCATCAAAGCTTGACAATACATAAAATAATCACACTGTGATTGCAATTGCAGTGTAAGACACAGTTTCAATGGGAATGATCATTTTTGCATTTCGTTTTTTACCAAAAAAAGACTAAAATATCATGATAGTGTGATTTTTGCATGAGCCTTTGCATTCACTTCATGCTCTCTTCGACTGGAGGAAATGATTTGTTAGTCAATGCTTCTCCGTGGCACCACAATGCTTCATGTCTAACGGCATGCTGTGACATATTTTCAAAAAAATTGCAGCTGCTGCAGTTTCGATATTGCACTCGGCCATATTGCAATTTCAATAACATCAATAAATTTCTCAGACCTACTTAGCGGAGCATGAAGACTGAAAACGGCTGGTCTGGCTTGTGCAAATGAAACAAAAGATAAGCTCACCAATCTAATTAAATCTGCATAAAAAGTAATAAAAAGTACACATCAAGGTTTTTATTAAAGGTCAACTCTTCAGGTAACAGTAAAAACATGTCATCTACTGGTCACAAATTACTAAAAAATTAAAAAGTCAACTGCTTTTATAACTTTTACTGGAACTGTGTTTAGCCTGACTCGCTGAGCACCCAAACCATTAACAAGGGCAGAAGAAATACTCTCACTATTACCTCTGAACTGCCTGGATTGGTTAACAGTGTTGCTGGTTTAACCACTTTCCCTGACAAATGGATGCTGAGCCAGTGACAGGATTATATTTAGCCACAGGCTGCATGAGTTTCATTCAAAACAAAATGGGAAAAAACAGACATTACTTGGTCCCAGTTTGACACTATACTGAGGTGAAACTCTCAGAATGGAATTTCATCACATAAAAAAGAAATAATAACAGAAGTTCAGGCGGCGAAATCCAACACAAAACCTGGAGAATTTTTCCTCGCAATCTCTCTTTTTAAAAGGGTGGCTGATGTAAATGTCACAATGGATTATCATGGAAGTTATCAATAAATTAAACGTGTCTGCTTACACTCGCGGTAACATTCTGGGAGAGGATTAGTAGAACTTTAATGATCCCCATGGATATTATGACATTAACAGTTCTACTTTTGACATTTTCAACAATGATCCCTGGGTATGTACCGCTGTAATATTCCTACATTTTAAACAATACCGATGCCTGCAGCAAATCCTCATGACTCAGTAGACTGCGCCCACTTGCAAATTACAGCTTAAAACTTTAAAACAGACTTAGGGCAGTTTTTGAGGATTTTTAAAATATCCCCCCCCTCTGCAGGTTGAGACCTTTTAATCACATGTTAACACACTCAGCTAACGCAGGTTATTTAAATTGGAGGGGCGAGCCTCTTCCCTCTGCATGCCAACCAGCTTATTGTGAGTCAGGTTTGTAAGTGAATCCATGGGTGGTGGTTCCCTTAAAAGAAGCATTTGAATTCAGAGCATCTCAAAGCATCGCTCTCAGCTATATTTACAGCTTGGATAGCGATCAAATGGGATTCTTCAGGGTCGATGAAAAGGAGCAGAACACAGCATGTGAAAACACACAAGGGAATGAGTCACTTATTGCGTTTCATGCTTCCCACACATTTTCCATTATGAAAAAAAATAAGATATATATGTATTTTCAGCATTACATTTGTTTTTACAGGATGTAAAGCTTTTGTGGTGATTTGAAATATGTTAACAGAACTGATAGTTAAAAGTCATTGTTTAAAAAAGATTCTTCTTTAGCTCATATGTGAAATTATCTTTGCTTCTACAGTCAAAAGATATTCTCAAATACTCTAATTAGGACAGAAATTAGATGACCAGTGATCAGTATCACCTTCATTTCCACAATAAATATGAGGCTACTGCTAGCAGCCGTTTACTTAGCTTAGCACAAAAACAAAACAGTATAAAACAGCCACCTTGGAGCAGCTAAGTAATAGCTATTTATGTTTTCAGTCTTTGTGCTTAGCTTAACTAACTGGCTGCATGTTAGCGATAATTTCTTTTTCTTGCTCTTTGCAGCTCAAAGCCACGTAAAGCAGCTTCGCCAAAAGTTGCTTACTGCCTAAAAATGCTCACTGCTTAGCTAGCTTTCCTGTCTCCATGCTAAGCTAAGCTAACACGCTGCAAGCTGTGCAAAAATATCATGTTGTGATTTTACCTTTGTTAGTTTAAAGAACTAAACTAACTAAACTAAACTAAAGTAAACTAAGAACTTAAGGATTTTACAGTGGGTTATGTTATGAATCAAACTGTATTTCAACCAAGCTAAGCTAACTGTTTTCCTATATTAGGCCTCTATGCTAAAGCAAGCTAACTCCCTTAGCTTCATATTTATCATACAGCAATGATAGCATTAATCTTCTCCTCTGACTGAGCAAAAACTAAATAAACGTGTTTCCTAAAATGTCCAACCATGGCTTTAAATGAATTTTTAATTCCTGTGGTATGTACGTGAACATTAATCTTGTATCATATGTCATTTGGCCGTACAGTAATGTTTCCAGATCGCAGCAGATGCTGAGAGGATGGTTTCCAGCTCTGTGATTCTTCTGCGAGCACCATGAATAACAAGAGAGTCATTACTGCACGAGGCGGAGCGAGTCACTTCTCTGAGGCATCGGGGAGCAGGAAGGCACAGGTTTATTTATGGGGCCAGTGTGTGAGACACTGCCAGCAGCAGGAGGTATATATATATGGATAGATGGATGGATGGATAGAAAGATAGACGTTATTACATATTATAGAAGCAAAAAAAAGAGACAGAATATTGCAAAAAGACTGACACAGAGTCCTCAGAGTGATGTAGCTGCCTCAGTGTTGGGCTGCTGGGTTTTGTTCCCTGTTTAAAAGGTGGCTCCCTGCTCTTATCTCTGCACATTTGCAGGTGCTTTGTCAGAGTTAGAACTCACTATCTGCAAATCTGCCACAGTGGAGACTCAAGAGCCGGAGCAGCAGAGTCGAGGAAACAGCAGCTGGGAGAGCAGAACAGAAGAAAATGGTTCCTTTCTTACAAATAACCAAACGGTCGATGCGAGATAATAACAAAATCCAAAATACCTTTGAGGTGCTTATCTGAAAATACTGTAGGTGTTGTGCTGATTTGTAGTATTGATTTTTTTTTTTTTTTTTTTTAAAAAGTGTCATAAGATATCAAAATGTATTGATTTAGCTCTAAATGTTGGGTTTTTTTACGGTGGCGATGCCTCCTTGAAATCTGTTAGTGGAGGATTGGAGTGCAGTTTGAAGAGCTAAAAAGGACACAGAAATGAATCTGTATTAGCAGAAATGGACTGTTATTCAATAATAGGAATATCTTCTTGGTAGTAGCTTGTGTTGTTACCAGAGATATTTTATAAATAGCAAATTGTGTTCAACTAAAAATATCTTTGGGAAACATAAAATGTAATAATCCAGAGCAAACACCTACAGTAATTAGAGTAAAAAAGAAACTTGCAGGCTCTATAAAAGAGTGTTTGAAAGAGCATCAATCCTGTTATGAACCATGTTGAATGTGGAACATTTTTCTCAATCAAAACAAAAAGGAGTGAAATCTGCTCTGACCTGCTCTCCACCCCCCCCTTTTCTCAGCCCCTCAAACCTTCACCGGATTGCACCGCGGCAAATTGCGCAGGAAAGCACCTGAGCAGAGAAGCGTACAGCTTTTATATTAATCTTTTTTCTTTTTCTCAATTCTTTGACTCTGACAGCTTTTAACTGAATTGTCTGCTCGAGCCTCTGCAGCCCCGCGGAGTCCAGACACAGGCCTGTGAACGCTATGACATCTCCACTCCCCTCAGCTCTAGAGCCGCTGCCTTCATCCAATTTACCATGAAAGGAATCCAGACAGTCCCATAATATGACCCACTGCTGCCTCGATTGAACACGGTCGACAACTCTGGGCCTGGGCTTCACACACATAACCAGCCGGCTATCTACAGAGGACCACTGACTGCCTGCTAGCCCTTGATAAGGTCCATCGCCCAGGGAAAGACTGGACAGGTCCATCTGGCGGCATTTCATAGTGAAGAGTGCCCCCTGGTGCTTCTGAGGGCACAGCGCAGTCACAGAGCCAAGTGAGTCAGAAACACATTGCCTCTAACTGTAGTCAGGGGGCGGTTTTACTGTCGGACACAGATTACAGCAGTGTTTTCTCTCTAATTTCACGCAGCAGTGGTGCTTTGGATAATTTTTTTGTTGTTTCAGTTCCACATCCATCCTCGTGTCAGTCACAGTTATCTTTCTAATGCAGGCGACTTGCAGTGAGACTGTTATTTTTTTTTTACAAATACTTCATCACAGTTAAGACATGATTTGTCAGTGTTAGCGCTGCACCTCCATTTGTTTTGAAGGGAAATTAAATTAAATATATATATATATATGCTGTTTAAATTTCACATCCTTCTTGCTGTGGTGTCATTTGATTTTTTCTCTCTATGATGCCAAACCTCGTGAATAATGAGGAATCAACACTACGCATGCAAGTTTCTGACTGAATGGAGGGAGCTCAAAATGAGTGAATGGTTTTCTTATGGAAGGAAAATTGGCAGTGATTTAGATTTCAAACCAAAGACATGACATGAATCTGCAAAAAAAAAAAAAAAAAAAAAAAAATGTTTGCTTGTGTACAAAATGCTAACCAAATCTTAAAAATAACTCTGACAGTCCCCTGCTGCACCAGAGCGTTTTCCTCTTCTCTTTTAATGATGCTCAAACTAATATAATCCATAAAATGCCAGAGGCAACATCAGCATCCCTGTAGCTGTTATGGCAAATTTACAAAAAAAAAAAAAGCTAAATATTGGCACATATTTTTCAAGCATCTTCCGTCTAAAAACACTCATAACTCTCAGATCCTCCCTCTGTTTCTCTGTGCATGTGACAGACTGAGGATAGAAACAGAAACGGAGCAGGAGACGGTAAAACAGATGTGTGTGTTTGTGAGGGCAGCTGTGAAGGCATCTCTCACGGTAGGAATGTGTATCTTTTTTTTTTTTTTGGTTAGTGTGACAAATTGGGGCCCTCGGCTCTGTGATAGAGGGAGCTAGGACCATCTCTGCTTGCATTATTCATGAGGAGTTGGGATGTCGAGTGGTGATATGGTGTCTACTACCACAACAAAGCTACAGTCAGAATATTAAACTGTGGGAGCTCATACTTTTTCCCCATGTGAGCACACGCCGATACACAGGAAACTGAGACGTTAAGGTGAGAAATAATGAGAATGTTAACATGTTGATTCAGAAGTTGATTTTTGTTGTGGATAAAGTAGGTTTACGATTAGCTTACTCACTTTTTCAGGAAAAAAACATGCATTTATCATATTTTGAGCACATTTATAACCACTGACCACCATCTGTATGATCTATAACAAACATATTTTAAGAATCAATTAAACTACGAAATACTCTGCATATACACACTGTATGAACCACTGAAGTAGTTTAGAAGTTGGTTATTTGCAGAAAAACAGCGCACTCCTGTGGTAGTCTTTGTAAAACTTCATTCTTGCACTAAGATGCAGTAACGCTTTGTCCTTGTACTCAGATTTAAAATCTGAATGTACAATGATTTTCTAATGAGAACATTAAGCTACTAAATCATTTTATAATGTCAGTCCACCTATTTAGTTGCCAGGGTGGCAAATGGAAATGCTCCTCCTATGTTTTATTCATAGTATATTAATTTTCCTTTAGTTATTAAAAGTATAAGTAAATCCCATCAATTACGGTGAAAAATGAGACTCTAGCAGGAGTAATTACCATAACAGCACGTATCCTCAAAATACCAGCTCAAGCTAGTAATTTTTCTTATTTAGGGTCCGTGATGCACAGTGAGTTTGAGATGGAGAATTTTATTATAAAGTAAAGTGGCAAACGTGAGAAACGAATGAGAAATGAAATAAATTATAGAGAAGAAAATGAGAGTTGGGACTCGAATATTCTCACAGCTCCGGGTAACAAGACAATACGGAACAAGCAAATAAAAGCAAAGGGAGGCTTCAGCATCTCTTTTTTATTAATTCTGACACACTGCGGTCAGATAGAAAAGTATGAGGGTTACACTTTTCAAGTTGCTTCCATGACTTGTGCAAACACTAGACGGTATCGGGGGGGGGGGGGGATCCTCGCAATGAAAAACGAGTCTGAAAAGAAAGACATCAAAAAAATGCAGAAGAAATGAATAAGTGCATTTAAACCTAGGTGTCGATTCTTTATGCAGTATTTATTGATTCCCAGCTTCATATAAACTGGATGTTGAGGCATAAACATAGTACATTTGAACAAAAATATAACCAATATTTACAATTATTGTATTAAAAATACAAAAACAACTGATACATACTCCACCAATTGTCTTTTTAAAAGACATACAGGTCAAAGTAGTACAAGAAAGAATGAAGAAAAGAAGGTCATCACCAGCTAAATGTACATTTCTCACTGACATCACACATCAAACAGAGTAGCAGTTCTACCTACTACACTTATCTTTACGCTTGTACATTTTTGTGCAACTTTTTGTTTTTCGAAATAGGACTCGGCCCGCTAATATGCACATTATCTTCAGAGTTTGAATGAAAAGTGAATGATGCATGTCACCACTGTATTACAAACGCATTATTAACAATCTATCTGCAGCCATTACAAAAAAGTACAATAACAAAAGAAACCCAGGAAATTATTAGTGTGTAGTCACAGAACACAGTGGAAAACACTGCACTCATTTTTCTTTTTCTCAGTCTGTAGTTTCCAGGACTGATCAATGTGATCAGTGCGACTCAGTGATTGAAGAAAACAAAAAGTTACTTTTTCACAATTGGATTTTTCTATTCGTTCTGATTGGCAGCCTTAAAAACAAACAAACAAACAAAAAAAACAAAAGTCTTCATTTTTCAACTTCCCCACCGGAGTCAGAGAGAGAGAAAAAAAAAAATTAAAATCTTCAGTCACTTCCATCAATGGCGAGATATGGTGGAAAACAGGATGTAGGCGTTAGCGACATACGAACAGCCTCCACCGCGCTGACGTTTGTAACAGGTGGGAGGAGTTTCTGAGGATCAATCAATCAGCACAGCAGCAGAAGGGGAGGGGTAAAAACATCAACACTGCAGCGTGTGATGACCTCAGTGGGTCTGAAGATGCCACGTGAGAACGAAACAGAAAGAAAAATGCTTGAATCCATCTTGTACCGAGTCTTAATATCTTTTTAAAAAAGTCTGGGGAAGAATCTGGAATAAGGCATTTCTCTCACGATTGCTTGATTCAAAGACGGCTGTTGAAACAAGGTGACCTGTGATGGGAACGATCATGCAGGGAAATGTATGCAATCATGGCATCGTAAGGCGCTTTGGACATTCACAAGATGTGGCATATGTTCAGGTTGGAAAAAGGTCAAATCTCAATCTGTGGATACTTTTATTTTGAAAAGGAGATGCGGGCATCGTAAGACTCGGTACAAGATCAGTTTTTAAAGGTAGATATTTTGGGGTCACACACACACAATTTCCACACTGGCAGCCTCAGAAATATGCTGACGTTCAGCAGCCCGGTCAGTGAGCGCTGGCTCTCTGCTCACAGTTTGCACTTTAATTCATTAAATTCCCGCCTGATTGTGACGGTTCCTGCCAGCATCCAAACGTGACATCAGCTTTTAATTTGGGGAAAAAGGGTGAAACCTCCAAGATTTAATCTCCTCTGCTGCAGCTGCACTTAGTGATTCAGTTAACCTCGCGTAGCTCCGATGCTCTGCAGAGAACAGCGTGATGGAGTCTGACATTTTTTGCTCGGGTGTCAGCGGGCGGCCAATCAGATCTGTGCTTTTTGATACCACCTACGAGCCAGATAGAAAAAAAAACAAAACAAAAAAAAAAACACTAGCCTCTCTATGTAACAGCAAGCAACATGATGATGAAAAGACTTTGATAAAACCAGAAGAGCTCTGAAGTGGGATGATAGCAAGATATGGTTCACTCATACCCTGGTTATCCAGGCCAAACGTCTGGTAACAGCTATGATTGTGCTGAAAGTGCTCTTTTAGAATGAATTGTGTATCTGTGTGTGTGCTGTGTGTACGTGTTAGTGTGTGTAGGTACGTCAGTACAATGAGCATGTCGGTTCTTCCTACTGGGCTCTCTCCTCCTAGCTTCGATTCGGACCAACACTTGATAAGCTTTTCACATGTGAAACATGAGATAATACTGGATTCAGAGTTCAAACACTCAACAACAGATGGGTTGTTTTTTTTCAGTCCCGGCAGAGAAATGGGCTGACTTGGTTTCTCTTTTCGGCCCCCAGAGTGCAAACAGTCAAAGAAAAATAACAACAACATCAAAAAAAAAAAGGAAAAAGAAAAAGAAAACTAGTGGGAAGTTGAAAATTAAGAGTCAAGTCAACCGTTGTTTCTCTCTGTCTTCAAACGAGTCCGAGTTCTTGTTTTTATTTGTTCTGTTTCTTAGAAAGTAGAAAATGAGAAAGTGCAGATGAAGCTCAACACGTCATGATGCTGTTGTGTTAACAGGTGGGTTTGGGGGTTTTGTCACTGGGCGGGGGCCGGCTTTGAAGGAACCGCTCCCATTTTAACAGCAACATCTATGTGGTTTTGTATGTATGTGTGTATGTGTGTGTGTGTGTGTGTGTGTGTGTGTGTTTGTGTATGTGGCCAGGTCGACCCCCCCGGCACCAGTTAGGTTTCTGTAGTCTTTTTCCAAAGTGCCAGGCATTTTGTCATTGTCTTTGACCTTCTCTCCATCACTTCTTCACAGTATTTTTTGCATGCAGGGTCGTTCAACCCCCTTATGATGCTTTAAGGCAGGGGAGGGAGACGAGCAGAGGAATCCACCAATCAGGAGGGAGAGCCAAGTGGAGGAGGCAGGCACGTACGTTAACTGATGATGAGTCCATTGGTCTGTCTGTTTGTCTCTTTAATCCTGCCCACCCCGAACCAGGGGGACTTCAAGTTACTGCAAAAAGACGTCCACTGTTGTCCCTCAGACCGCTGACACCTGTTCATCCTCTGTGGAGAGAGACAAGACAGCGAGAGGTTAACTCCGATGTGACCATGACTCATATTTAAAGCTCAGAAACCAGAGGAAAGTGTCTTCAGTGAAAGATGAAAACTAAAAAGAGCAGCTGCAGCAGTGTTTGGTCAGGATGTAAACTTGCCTCCCTGCACATCACAAACTATAAATCTTATGTCCCTTACTGCCAAATAAGGCCTCCCAGCATGCCACAGTTTTTCTGATTTCCTTTCATTTATGTCAGTATGACATGAAAATCAAATTGCAGCCAGTTAAAACTCTGTAATGTGGATTTTGTCACATTCTAGGTGACAACTGTGATGTTACAGCTCTGTTTTCCACTTGAAGAGCACTGAGCATCTTTACTCCAGCAGCCAAATTGGAAATAGTTTGAGTTTATTTGACAACAGTTTCTGTTTTACAAACACTTTGAATCATGACAGCAGCCCGTTGGCATTCACTGACAGGCTCTTTTAGAGGTTTCACTCAGTTTAATACTGAACTTTATCTGTGTTTTCCTTGTAACTTTTTTAAAACGATATGGCAAAATTTCTCATGTGATGGTTTAATCCATTTGGGCAAATTTCAAGACTGTTTTCATTTGATTTTCATTTTGTGCTGGAATGAACTGAAAACAACAACAGCTGCCTGGCAGGTAGAGAAATATTCTAAAAAAAAAAGCTTTACAAACCTCTGCTCATATATTTTCTCGGCATGCTTTACAAAGTCAGTAAATACGTTTCATTACTTTTATGCACTACTCTCATTCTGAACCATCTGTCAAAGAACAACAGATGAAATGTAGCATTTTGGCTAGTTTTTTTATTGATGTGAAAACTCATTTTAAACCTGGATATCAGACTTGTTTATAATACAAATAAACACTGAACAACTGCATGTGAAAAAAAAAGTGCTGCTGCAATAACACAGAATTCATCCAGAGTCTTTGTGGGGGAGTCGGGTGCGTGCTGGTGCAGGAGGATGGAGGTGCATGTTTTCAGGCATTGAGTTGGATTGCATGGGTGAGAGGATCCTAACGGCACTGCGCCCGCTGATGAATGCTGCTCAGCACAGTGTGTGAGAGACGGTGAGAGGAGAGCAGGATGTGTGGTGGCAGAGAGAAGTGGTGAGTTTCTGGATCCGACCAGTATGACTCATGCATGATGACATATTGTGGGTTAAAGGTGATGGTCCCACAACAAATGAACAATTCCCAGGTCATAAATACTGAGGGGGTCGCATTTCGCTTCCATTTATTTTAAAAAAAAAACAACACCGGTGGTGAATTGTGATTTGAGGTGGGACCGATCCGACTCGTGCTGTGAGAAGTTGTGTGAAAGAATGATCTCAGTCCAAGTGTGTGTTCCTGTTCACATGCAGGTTCATTGGAGGAGGGGGGGGGCAACCTGATAAATTAGTTTTTACCTGCCTTGGGGAGAGGGGCCCTGCCTGTTAACCCCCGCACACACACTCTCATGGTCTGGGAGTCTCAGTTGTATGCTGTGCCACTGGCTTTGGCTTCCTCAGAGGGATTAGTTTGGAAGACAAGGACTCACCCTCCTCTTCCTCCTCAGCCTCTTGCTCCTCTGCCGGTGAGCGTGTGCGGTGGAGGCCCCCCGCCCGCTGTTTGGCCCCCTGGTGGGCCTGGTGGGAGTCAGGCGACTGGGTGACCATGCGGGAGCGCTGCAGGGCCGTGGTGTAGTCTGGTGGTCGGCGGCCTGTGTGGGTGGCTGTGGACGTGGGGACAGACGGGGTCGGGTGCTGCCCCTCGGCGAGGTCAGAGATGGTGAGGGCAGTGTAGCCGGGGGGAGTCGGGGGAGGCTCACGGTAGCGGCTTTCTTTCCGCGCTGAGGGGACACACAGGAAATGATGCAGATGATGCTGATGAAGCCACTTGAAAAAAAAAAACTTTTTAGGATAAAATCCATTTGCAGGTTTTACAGATGGGATTTTTTCCAGTTTTTTAAATAATTATTGTAGAAAAAAATGTGAGGAAAAGAGAGAGAGAAGGAGTTAAATGCAACTGCCTGACTTCGTATGACAAGTCCGCGAGTTAATGCTGAGAATGGGCCGCCTCTCCTCATTTACATGCATTAAAAAAAAAACAAAAACATCTTCAGTATTGTAAAAAACATAAACAACAAAAAAGGTATGCGCTTCAGTTCTTGCCACTGTTAAAAGCCAAAGCGATGTTGACGCTGGTTTGACCTTTTTCTGGTTGGAGTCTTTTCTTCTTCTGTCTTCCTTTTTATGCTTGTTTAGCAATGCAAGCCTCTGTAGGTATGTGTGGTACTTCAAATTTTAGCTTGGCTATGCAGTTCTTGTGCAACTATGCTGCTTCAGCTTATGCAACAATTATGCAGTGCCTTGTAGAGGAGCAACCAGTGCAGAGAGTGTGTTACCTACAGGTAGCTGAGTATGGAGGTATGCAGACAGGTGAGCTATACGATCATTTAATTTAGGACAACTAATGATTGCATGGATTAATTACAGGCCTGTGACAACTATAGAATATTTATATTATTATTGTATACTTTTAAATATGTATATGTTGTCAGTATCTGATTCATCACCTGCCTTAAATGTGATGTGTGAATAACAAAGCTCAGTTTTAGAGTTTATGTTCCAAACTGTCTCTTTGATGAACTCGGGGACTTCCTGTAGTAGTTTTGACTTTCTACAGATTTTTATTCTGCTGGTTTTCTGTCTGTCTTTCCTTTGTGAAAACATTTCAGTAAAACTAAATAACTTTTCTTTAAAAATGTGATAAATGAGCATTTAAAGCAACACAGCTCTGAAGTGCTCACTCACAAATGAGGCTTTTACCCCCGGTGGTGATGGGTGACGGGGAGGGTCGGCTCAGCTGCTTGGCCTCCTCAGACCCGGTGGATGTGATGCTACTTGTTTCTGGGTCGGCGTTGACGTCCTTCCCTCCTCTCCTTTTAATGGTGCCAGTATCTCCTTCAGAGTCCTCCCCCCAGTACGCAGCTGATGATGAGGAGGAGCTGGCAGACGCCCAGCTCCCCCTGGCCTGGGCTGCCCACAGTGCAGCAGGCCCCCCTAATAAGGCCTCCGGTCCTCCAGGGGGCAGCCCTCCGATGCCGCCTCCGCCTCCACCAAAGGCCAGTGTCTCCCAGCTACGCCCCTGCTGCATAGTCTGGATGTTGTCGTGGGAACCAGAAGAGCAGGAAGTCCAGGAGCCGCGGCCGCTGTCTGCAGCATCGAGGGAAACGCGATCGCCCTGATCCTGAGTCAGCTCCTCCGAACTGGGTGAGGAAAGAACTGTGGGGCAGCCGGTGTAGATGCCCCGGCAGTCCTGCATCGATGAATATGACCTGTGACAGAAAGAAAAGGCATCATAAGAGACAGATCATAAGACACCAACTTCATCTTAGAGTAAACGACTCTGAAGGTTCCTACCCGAGGCTGTACTGGTCAGGGTCTGTGGTGGCTCTTCGCTCCAGCCGCGACCCCCCAATATGGGAATCCCCGACTCCTCCAGAATGACGGAGTCTCCTCTCCTCCTGGGCCATGTCGAAGGAGGAGTTACTGACGAGGCTGGAGCGAGAGGAGATCTCACTGTGACCAGAGTCTGAGTAAGCGTCCCCCATCCTGTTGTAACCTGGAGGAGAGAGGAGGAGAGAAAGAACTGTTAAAGATGTTCAACGTAACCTGAGTGTCTCAGATAAATAGATTAACTTTGAAGATTTGATTTAAATTCCTTCAATTAACTCCCTGTGGAGCTTGTTCCTGAGGAGAAAACGATGATAAATCCCTGCCAAGCCCATCTGTATGGGTCTAAGCCAAGTTTTAATACAAAGCTTCAAGCATAAAAAGAACTTATGACAGGCCAACTTTTTTTTTTTTTTAACTCTCATCATAAATCTCTCATTCACAAATCTTATCTCAGTCTGTCTTTTTAAACGAGGTATCACACGCAGACTGAAGGGATAATTGTTCTGTGCCAAGTAGGCCGACCAGCTCTTCAGGGATGAGTGACTGAGATTCTCACTGAAACAGAAGTTTACTCTGAGATTCAACGTTTCGACGTGGCGCCGAGGAGTGTGGAAAAGTTTAGACAATAAGCGTGAAGGGACTGGGAATTGCAAAACAAAGACTGGGGAAGTACAAAGGAATCACTGGTGCTGACTGCTGATACATGTAAGCGCATATTTTCTAGTTATTCACAACTGTCACCGCTGTATTTTTTTTAGTAGCTCAGCTGCAGAGTTTATAGCTTGATGTTCGTATTTCTCAGCTCCTATCAGCTGAAATCACCTCAGTAACCTCTGTGCTCATGAGTCTGAGTGTGAAAAGGAGGCACTGTTTTAGTCAACTTTTGTAAGAAGCTCTCACTCCGAAGATGAGGGGCAAACAGAGGGCAGAGGAAGTGCAGACTGATCAGGATAAACCGCTTCTAGGTGATAACAATTCAGCTCAGGCTGGAGGGGGAAACACATGGACTCGTGGTTCTTTTGAGGTTTCCACTTAATTTATGTAACAGCTCCGGAACTGCAAAAACAAAAGGGGTTTTTAAAGCTTTAAAGATTATTCAGACCCAGAGTCCTGTGGTCTGCAGTCAAAGCATCAGTCCAGCTGTTCCTACAGACACCGCCGGCTGCATGGAGAAGAGGTCTCATGTTGCGTGAAAACAAATTTTTCTGATGTTTTTTGGATCAAATGAAGCCAATTCAACTGTTTGAACTGGAGAACAATGTTCAAATTATTTATGGTACTTTGCACATTTTAACATATTTAGTTTGACAACAGGGATTACAGCACTGAAATGATTTACGACAGCTCTGACTCTGGGGACTACAGAGACACTGCAAGCAGGAACAAATGAGCGGTAAAAAGAAATCAGAGGATGGTCGAGCATCATCGGGGGGAATTTTCACATCTCTCTCTGTTTTTATATCACCAAACTGACTGTTGGAACAGTGAAAATAAAAATAAAGATAGTGAGGTTGATATTAAATTACTCTTTTTTTAAAATCAATATGAAGAGAGTGCGTTTTATTTTGAATTAACTGGACAGTCAGTGCCTGCTGGTTGGCATGTTAGGTATCTCTGCAACACAAGATATGAAGGTCTTTGACATAAAAGTCAGACTGTTACTTCACAATCTGTTGTTGTTCATTAATAAATGTCATAAATATTAATTTTGGTCATCTGAATAAACAGAACTGGCTTTGCAAAACCTAAACAGTGCTCAAAAATTTATCTGAGACATAATGCAATGCATGATGGCTGCCACCAGGTGGCATTTGTGACACATTATGACAGAAGAAAGGAGCCTGAAGAATGGTGTGAGAGGGAGGGAGGATTATTGGCTTACCCTTCTTGGGTGAGCTCTGAGGGGAGGTGGGAGGGGAGGAGAGCTGGGAGGAGGCGTTGGACACAGTGTCCTCTGGCTGCCTCCGGTGCCTATCGCTCCCCTCCTCCGACAGAGACAGGATCTTCTTCAGAGACTGGGGGGAACTGGTGCCTGTGGACATTTGTGAGAAGATGAGCAGAATTAGCATGAGGAACACTGCCATTCCCACAGGCTGCTCGGATGCTAAAATGCTTTGTCTGGCAATTTTTTGTTTTTTTGCTTGTTGTCGGGAAGCCTCTAGGTGGCAGCACTGTCACAAAGAAACTGAGAAAGGCTGCCTGTGCTATTGTCTGCAAAATAACAGGATGAGGAAGAGAAAACAAGGCAATGGTGGCCTGCAGAAGGGCAGGTGGGCAGGAGGGGCTTATTTGTGCTGTTTTATATAATATCAGCAGGAGAAAAACTTGTGTATCTTTTTGCAGGGAGAATTTCAACCACTATCGTTGAGGAAACAGCAGCTTTGAATCAGAGTATTTGGCTTAAATATGACATGACGTGTCTCTAACAATAAAATACAAGCAGAGCAGTGACTCTGTGAGTGTTCTGTTCAGTTTAGTTATGACGACTGTTTAATGTATTTCACAGCAGAAATTTCACATGTGCTTAACTAAATAGTTTTCTTCACCTTCCTTAGTACAAACGAATCTAAATTGTGTCCTGAAACACAATTTTTCAAATAAAATGAGACCAATAATAATAATAAAAAAAGTAAATCAGGATTACTGAGGACTCTGGTAGGATTACTGAAAACTCTCAAAAAGCTTTATGTTCCTCTTACCAAAAGGTGGCAGATCCTTGACTGGCACTTTCTTTCTGGATGGGTAAAGGGCCACAGTGGGGACCTGGAGGGCCTGGTTTCCTTTGGCTAACTGGCCCCTCTGTTGGCTGGCAGCTCTGGACACAACTGGAGAGGTGTCTGGTCTCTTTCCACTGGCATTCTTGGGCACTAAACAGGGTGAGAAGGAAAGAGCAAATTTCCATTATCCTGTCAGATTTATGTTTTTAGCTTTAAACTGAGATGTGTGCATAAAAAAAAGTGCTGCTAAAGGAAGGAGTTTGCTGCCCTTTTTAACAAAACGACCGGTGATGGATCGTCAGAGCTGTAACAAGCATTAAAACGGACCCTTTGCTGGTCTGAGAGTCTCTTTGACCAATATTTATCTCTCTCTGTGCTTTAGCAGCAAGTGGTTTCGGTGTTAACAATGGGAAACTTGCCTTGTGATTAGATCATTTTTATTCCCTGCCAGTAAGTCCTTAAGCAAGACTGAGTGACTTGCTACTCTGGGAGTCTCCTGCTGTCTGCCTCTGCTATAAATTCTGGAAACACGAGTGTGTCTCAAGGGAAATAAGTGCTTTAACAAAATCTAAAACTCAAGGTTTAATTCTAAATATATTCTTGAAAGTATTGCTGTGCAGGGAGATGCAGTGGAGTTGGTTCATTTTAAACCATATTTGCATATTTCCCATTAGTTTTTTACTATTTCTAATCATGCATAAATCCTTCATGTATTTGTGTTACAGACTCACATGTACTGATGGAGGGTTCACACTGCAGCGAAAGCGTCTGCAGGCTCTCCTCGTTCGTTTCCAGACTGAGGTTGGACAGGTACTGTTTGACCTTCCTGGCCATCTGGGCGTCCTCGTAAAGCTTTTTGGCGTTCAGGAAGGAGCTGCGTCGCACCCGCTTCTTGTGCCCACCTGTCTGGGTGACGTCTAGCACTGCCGCATTGGCACTACCCTGACTTAAGGACCTGGATGCACACATAAGCACCCACGCAGCAACGTGTGCATAACACGGAGGAGTAGCAAAACATTTGCAGGCACAAACAGAGACAAAGACACACAAAAAAAATAGAAACAGAACAGAGAAAAGCATATTAACATATTGCTTTAGTGTCTACGTGCTCATATTTAGGTATTATTGCAGAGGTAATACTACTGGGCTACACAGGGAGTAAAGTATGTAAACTTTGACATGCAGAGAGCAGTTTTAGGCGTTTCTCTTAAATCCCAAACATTCCAGACATTCCAGGCAGCAGGGGGGTGGGGGGGTGAGAGATGATGGTTGTTGTCAAACAGCAGGGAAGTAGAAAAGAGGGGAGCTCTACAAGTGCAGCACGGTCATAGTTTACATTTCTGTGGCTTGAGTCAGAGCTGGAAGTAGTAGTGGTAGTAAAAGCTTCACTTGCACATGGTTTCAGTCAAACTGTACACAAAACAGTTGGCTCAAGTGTTACTCAACGAGAAACAAGTTTGTTCTCATCAGTTAAATGATTTTTTAGGAATTTCTAGTACAGACAGTTTAAAATTTGTGTTCAGAGATACTGAGACTTCAACAGATAATTATAAATATTTAGCAAAGTCTATCATTTCTGTCCATTTTTTGATCTGTTCATTTATCTATTTCTTTATTTAATGTATATATGGATGCACATTTCATTCAAAGGGAAAAAAATAACATTTTTTTTGTGATTTCTACTTTCATTTGCTGTAATTATAACTAAGCACCTCATATTTCTGAGAATAAGATTTCATACTTACACGAAAACTCTCACAATTAAGAGATGCAGAGTTCATAAATCCAGTCTGGGTTTTTCATAATTACAAGATGCTCAGTCATAATTACAACATACAGAAATATAATTACCAATAACCGTCAGTGAATGCAATGTACTTCCATGTGTTTCCTATTATACATCCCAATTAATGCTGTACGCACAGTGATGAACGATT
Organism: Acanthurus leucopareius; assembly: GCA_029814765.1. Taxonomy (NCBI): domain Eukaryota; kingdom Metazoa; phylum Chordata; class Actinopteri; order Acanthuriformes; family Acanthuridae; genus Acanthurus; species Acanthurus leucopareius. The sequence continues at coordinate 21,495,726 of JAQMCX010000058.1, read as the reverse complement.
TTACCACAAGAATGTAAAGAATAATAGGAAAGTACATCCAGAATCTGTGGTTGTTTGGAGGTTTGGAGGTTTGGAGGGTTGGAGGGTCGGAGGGTCGGAGGGTTGGTTGGAGGTTTGATATGCAGATAAAACCTAACAGACGGGTCAAACTCTGAAACTGCATGCACATTGTTAGGTAAAACATATCAAAGAAGGTCACATTTGCTAAAGAAAAACTAGAATGCAAAATCAACAATGTTGACCTGATATATGTTTAACATTAACCTTTTCGATGTACCAATCCGAATAAAATAGCTCAGTGGACCTTAATGTTAGCATAAGTGACCTTTGTTTCCTTAAATGCCCTTAAGTGAGTGTTGGGCAGTGTTAGTGGGAGGATTCACCTCAAACGGGTTAATGGAAACAAGATGGCAGAGAAAGAAGCGTGCAAATTGGCAGAAAAACAGGCCATGGTGAAGGGAGGGCAAAAGGTTTTCAGGGTCACCGAACTTACCCTAAACTTCTCCATTTCTTCTTCCTAGAGGGTGGGTGCCATGAACAGAGAAGCATGGTGGGAAAAAGGGTGGACGAGTAGAGAAAAAAAAAGAGAGAAGGAGACAAAGCTTAGGACAGGAAAGACCACCAAGATCACCAAAGAGAAGCAATTTCACCAAAGACCCACGTGAAAGTCAGAGGAGAGGAAATTAAATGGTAACACCGCTAGGAAGTGACATCATTAGACAAAGAGACACTGTCACAGGAGCACTGTGCACATCTTACGGTTGGCCAACAATGTGTGTAAGAAAACAGTTGCCAGAGGAAACAGTTGCCAAAGGGAACAGCTGCTTGTAAGAAAAGCGTGATGCAGAAATCTTTACTGAATCTGAGTGAACCGGCTAACCCCGCACAGCTCGGTTAGTCAGTGGAGAGCTGACTGGTCCTACAGAGAGGGTGAGGGATAATTACTGATCTGACATCTGGTTTCTGATGTTTGAAAGGTGTCTTACCTGGTCCGGAACATGAGGGCCGGGTCCATGTTGACGGAGGCCATGCGACCAACGTGGCGAATTTCTTTGGCGATCATCCTCAGCTTCTCGAAGTTCACCAGACCATCGACTTTAGAGTCATTGCCTACGAAACAGGGGACAAAGAAAATGAATATCAATCACCCGCATATTACATGACCGATAAACACATTTGTAAGTCTGCAGATTGACTACAGCAATTTAAGACCAAATACATCTCATTTTTAGTATTATGTTGGGTCTGTGCCATGATTCTGAGGTGAAATACTCTGACTTAAAAGGGCAACTTGAGAGTGTTGTAACTTATCTTCTTGTAACACAGTTTGGCTACTTAGCCTAAAAACTTTAGGGCAGTGTAGCTTTAACTTATTTGACTTAGTTTTAACCTACTTAAAACATTACAACTCATCAAGTTTACAATCATTTACAGTTATCATTTGGCTATGAAAGAGAGTTATAAGACTTATAAACCCAATTTTAAGTCACAGGAAAGTTTACAAAGTTCCATATTTGAGATGGAATGAGCCATAAGTTTTTATTTAGACACATGGACTCATGAGATTTTTGTCATATACCTTCATGCAGGAAGGTGAGGTCCTTCTTGATGACAGGAAACAGTGGGATGATCGGCGGCTGGAGGTTCTGATTGTTGAGGACATTCCTGTACTTGGCCATGTTTCTCGACGGGTCGAAGAGGTCCTGCAGGTCCCCGAACAGCTTCTCGTACTTGCTAGGTAGCTTCTCCCATGTTCCCCTCAGTCTGGAGACCGGAGCCAGGTTCAGACCACTGTGGGAAGAGACAGTTGAATCATGAACACAAGGAAATATTCCTAATTTATGTTTCATCTGGACAACGGCACAACTTACTACACATACATTCATAAGTCTTGATATCTCACCTGATGATGGCGAACATGGAGTTGAAGTTCTTGCACTCGCGGCAGTGCAGGGCGATCTTTATGAAGTGCTTGATGGTCTTCATGCGTTTGAGCTGGTTGGGCTCCCGCGTCACCTCCGAGGCGACCCAGAAGGTCTCGTGATTGATGGCCTCCTCGAAGCGCTTCAGGCTGGCCGAGCCCGTCTTTGAGCGCAGCTTGAACAGGTCGTCGATGTATTCGGTGGGCTCGATGGCGCAGAAAAGCTCAAACGCCCGCATGGAGAGCTGAGTGGCGACCTCCACTGTGCTGAGCTGTAACAAAGAGATCTGACCTTCTCGCAGGAGGTCCTGAGCGTCCTCGTCTGAACATAACGTCTCCGTCTCCATGTTGCTCTTCAGGTAGTATCTGATGAAAGAGAAGAATGCGTGGTTTGTTTTTAACATTTGTCTGATGGTGGAAGATTAAATAATCGAGTGAATTTACAGGAAATTATTTCTTTCCATAACAGACTAATTACTTGAGTTTTGCACAACAGCAAACACTTTTTTATGTGAGGAAATACTTTTTTTCCATCTAATTGAAATTATTATGAACTGAAGTTTAAAGTGTTATTGGACTTAACGAGACAAAATAACCACTCAATGTTGACTGATGATTATCACAACTGTTGGATGTTTTTTAATTGCAGAGCTAAATTATTCACATTTGACCTTTATTTAAATCGTGTCTCTTGCGGATAAAAATCTGTCATTAAAAAAGTCCTTTTTTAAAGGAAACCCAATCATGTTTCAACATCTACTGTACAATCAGTGCAAAAACAAGAAGCAAAAACAGCATTCTTGGCAGATAAAAGGGCGGCTCTTTGCACCTGCAGCTACAGATGATTTTACCTGCCACTCAGCTGGATCCTGTCGGCGAGTTTAGACAGCTGGTCTGGTAGTCGCCTCTGTTTTATGACGCCCTCCGGTGTGACGGATACTTCACACAGCGAATAAGCCTCTGCTGCTGCAGTCAGGGCAAATTCCCTGATAGCCTGGGCCACCACCTCCTTAGCCGTTGTGTCCTTCCCGATCATGATGTATCGAGACTGCTGGTCCGCCTTGAAGACTCGTAATACTTGGTCCGACATATCTGTGGACGGAAAACACGGAATGAGGATGATGAATGCTCTGAATTGTTTTCACTGTGATGAAAAAGCTGCTTGAATCATGACAAAAAAAAATAACACCAGCGATTTTTTGTTTGTTTTCAACATGATTATCAAGTCTATCATCCCGGAATTCCCTTTTGATCAAATACACACCAGAATCTCAAAAAAATCACATGATCCAACATCTCCATCGCAAAATCAACACCCACATGCCCAAAGAAAATTTAAAGATCAGCAGTCAAAGCAGTGCTGTTGCAGTGCCACTTAGAGCTGACAAACATGAATACAGATTAACTGAGTTCATGTTATAACAATAAATTACAGTTCAACAGCTGATTTCTGTCTGCAGGTCTGACAGAGAGGCTGACAGAGAGGCTGACAGCACCGACTAAGATCTGACTGTGCTGACAGAAGCAGGATCGCCGGGGAAGATAAGATACTCACTCAGAACGACCGGGACTGGAAGAACACAAACAACATGCGATTGACACGAGTTAATGGAGTTAAAAAGAAAAAAACAGAGAGCAGATTTCTACCACTGGTTCTGTACAGCTGCTAAAGCAACAAAATTTACAGTAGGACTGAATATTGTGACGACATGAACCCATAAAATAAGAGTTATCCGTCACATGACCTCTGCAGCCATCCCTCCGATATCTCTGGCCGTCTCGGCTCATTGGGTACAATAAGCAAGATGTTTTTATTGCAGCGCTGATTTACAGAATTGTTTGCATCATTGTGATGATGCACCTTGCTCTACCAGGTGTTAAACGACCCCATAAAAACAGACATTTATATCTTGTTATTTTATCTTCAAACAACAGTTTAATTAACTTAATTACAAAATCACTTTAGGGTCCTTATAGTTTGCTGTTTTATAGTTTGGAGTTTTCAATCACATGATCTTCATTTGCAGATGGAGATATTTGAAACCAAATTAAACATCATGCTGACACGGACAAGAAGTTCTTAAAATTCTCTATGACAAGAGAGAAAACTCCATCTGCTGAAGTAAGAAGCCTTTTCATGGTGTAAAAAGGTTTTAACTACAGATTTATTCAGGAAAGTATCATAATTTTTTAGATCTTATTAATCAGCGATGAAGTAAAATGTTAAAAGAAACATTTGAATACACACCAGGCTGGTTGTTGAAGTCGAGGATGCGGTGGTGAGACTGCAGGAGGTCTGGATTTGACGACGACAGGTTCCCACTGACGGGCAGAGGTGGTGGCATCTGTTTGGACTGCTTCATGCCCACGATGCTGTCGTCCTGCGATTGGCCTACGCAAACGTCACTATGGAAACAAGAGAGAGAGCATGGGAGGGGTGTGATGGCAGTTCAGTCGGTAAAAGGCAGGGGGCGATCTTAGTGTTGGCAGGAGTTGAAAGCTGTTGACGCCTCTGGCTGTGAAATCCATCGACGGTGTTCTGCAGGAAATTTACCCACATTTTGCACCTGATGCTGTGTGATTAGAGCTCTGACAGGTTCACATTCGGGTCAGCGAGCAGAAATGCTGATTTAAGACCTGAACTTTGTGCTGGATTATTAAAATAAACTAGAAATGAGAATCCAACTATCATCAGGAACTAGTTAAAAACTCATTATCAGCACAGATGAGAACTTCTTCACTCTCAGTTCGTGTTTTATCCCTGCTGTCTTATGATGATCTGTTTATATTTTGATATTTCTGAGTCATCGTCAGCTCTGGGCTGCAGAGGCATCAGATCTGTCTGATTCAGCTCAGCAAGTGATGGATGGATCAATCACACTTTGCATTCCCTTCAATCAAAGCAGCATGTTGAAATGTGAGGTAAGAAGAAAACCTCCTGAGTTTTTATCATTTAGGCAAAGTGGAGACAAACAGACCAATCAGTCACAATCTGCTGAAATAAAAAAAATCTCTTCTTTCTGCAAACAGCAAAGGATCAACGAAAACTGAGAGGAAACGACAAACTGTCTCCGTCTTTGACTGTCAAACATCAAATTTTTCTCTCATCAGTTTTGTTTCCTTTTGGTTTTCAAACACAGAGCTGCTAGTTTGGTGAATTAACATGCAGCCCAGTTTACTGACACCATCTCACATGATTATACAGTATTAAATATAATAAATCTTAAACAGTAAACTTTCAATTCCATCTAGAACTGTCCACTTTCCAGTTTTTATAGTTAGGAGCAACTATTTTCATGATGATCAAAGTCGACATGTTCATGTTAAGTTTAATTACTTGTATGGTTTCGGAGGCAGGATGCTGGTGAGTGTCTTGTCGAAGATCTTCTTCAGCTTGTTGCGTCCTCCCACCGTGTTGGTCTTTGCTTTCTTGCTGGCCTTCTCCAGGCCCATCACCTGCTCCACGTCCACCGCCAGGTCCGGGATGGAGTAGCGGCTGGCCTTCTTAATGTCTCCGATCTTTGGAAGATGAGGTGCGCCGTTCTTTCTGTCGTGCTCCTCCTCACCATCCAGGTCGTGGTCGTGTTCTGGTCTGGTTAGCAGCTCTTTAAACACTGGACACAAAAAGAGGAGATGAAAATTAAGCCATGGGAGAGAAACATACCTTATGATAACAACAAAGACCTTGGTGATCCAAATGATTACGTTTGTCTGTAACTGATAAAAAAAACATTAGTTTTCTACTCTTTGGGTTTGCGACCTTTTAAATTAATGACAGTCTTTCAACACCTCCTCATTATTACTATATTTGAATTTTTTAGAGCTTAATGGGTGAAATGATCTATGACATCAAAAGAAAAGATCAAGGAAAACAGAGAAAAGGAAATCAAATGCTTTCATTAATCTCTTTCTAGCTTTCATGGGACCATTTCACCACACACCCCGTTATCATGGACCCACTGACCCCTCACATGTAAAAAAAAAAAACACATGAAACATAATATACAAGGTAACTCAGCTCACAAAATGTTAACAAGGTCTGATGGATAAAACTTTACCTAAAAGGTTTGTTTTCACAGTTATGGACAAGTGTGTGTTGTTCTTCAGAATCTCGTTGGCTTTGCTGAGTTGGACATTTTCAAAGTTCTGCCCGTTCACCTCCAAGATCTGCAGAGAGAAGACGGAAGAAACACATCAGGTGCATTTTACAAAACTATCCATTATATCGACTTCGTATATTACTGACAATAGAACTAAGCAGTGTGGCTGAGGAAGTTGAAAGGGCGAATCTCACCAGGACTTTGTCTTTTGTGCTTTTCAAAAAATGTGACATTTAGCTCTCTAAACGCCCCAGTGCAGCTAAGATATTAAGTTGAATAGGTACTCTTTAAAATAATAATCCATATCTAAAGCTAGCTGATCCACATGGCTCTAACATTAACATGTGCTGTGTCACCTTCAGACTGACCTGTCTTTGTCTAAACAGCTCGACCTGTGTGTGTACGAACCGGATATTTGCATTTTAATGCAATCTGCTAACCAGCCTTTGCTACTTCCTCTTAGGTGGAAGAGGAAATGACCTCTGACTGAAATGTAAGTGCAGACCATCCTGTGCTGCTGTGAGGCAGGTAAACACCAACTTATGAGACCAAAAGTCTGTTTTGGGATCAGCAGCGATTAGTGAGATATTGCCTGGCGGCCTTAAGGGACTGTTGCTAATGGCCTGATGACTGAACAAATGGCACTAATGCTGAAGCTCTAAAAGGACAGATGATGGTAACTGAAGCTGTTAAAAAATGGACAGAGTGAGCGAGTATGAGAGAGTGAATGTTTCCAAGGATGTCGGCTTCTCCGCTTCCTTTTGGGGAAACAGCTGCAGGGGATTTTTGGAGTCAAGAGAGCTTAACTCGCATCCAGACACTCTCAAGATGGTTTCAAGGATTAAGAGACTTTGCTTAAAGCCATGAGGACTGCCGAGTGTGAAAACGGTTGAAAAGTCAAGTTACGGGGAGAAAGCCAACAAAGGCTACCCGCAGCTACTGGCAAGTTCAATTTAGGACTTTTTAAAAAAAAAACGTTTCAGTGCAAATGTAAAACCAATTTCACAACAAAATTAACTTCAACAAAAGGGAAAAAAAAAGAGCTATTCAAGAGCCGGTCTGTGCAACAGGAGTGATTTTCTCCTCACAATATTCGCATACTGACAGAAAAAAGCTGTACGTTGAAGGCCATGTGCAGCTGCATGTGGAGTTTTCCTCCCTACAGTTCAAGAGGAAATTCCAAGATCTGAACAAACTACAGACACTCTCCTGCAGCAGAATCAGTCTGCTTGTGTATGTGCAAATTAGATGACGATGTTATGGTGCATGGTTTAAGTGTCCTTGATGAAGACATCACAAAAAACATCATGCAGTGACAGTGAGAGTGAGTAAAATCTTTTTACCTGATCTCCACGCTTAAGGCCGACTTCTGCTGCCTTGCTCCCCGGCTCCACAGCATCAATGAAGATGCAGAAACCCTTCTCCTGACCCCCGAGGAGGCTGAAGGCCAGAGGAGAGTCCCTGGATGGCTTGGTGAGCGTCACCAGCCGCGGCTTGGCTTTAGCAGCACACGCTATATTTAACAGTCTGAGGTGCCCACACATTTTCTGGAGAAAAAATGCGACAGGAAGGTGAGAAAATTGCAAAAATTAGCAACACACAACACATGTCTGCATGTGGATGATCCCTTTAGTGTTGTTATACTCACTTCTTTCTCCAGATTGTTTTCAAACTCTTCCAGAAAGTGAGTCATGGCGGGGTCACCCTCAAAGTCATTGAAGTGATTGTTTACCCAAAGCAAGACTACCCGTGTAACCTGGAGTAATCAGAGTAATCACATGATCAACACAGGTCAACACACACTTCACTGGTTCACTAGTAGTGTGTGTATTTTATAAGTTTACATCCTGGTCTGAGAATGTTCATGGGAAAACCTCTGCATTCATGAAAACCTCCACTTTACACAGATGTTCTGTCTCTGATTAATATTTGAATTATTTCGTTAATTCATGCAGGTGTTCAGTGGTCCGGTGTCCTGTACCTTGTCCCTGAGACTGGGGTCGTGGAACCACTCCAGGAGCTTCTTGCCCACGACCATGGGGCTGGAGAGGAAGGTCCTGTAGGTCAACAGGAAGTCCTCGATGTAGGTGGGGTCCACCACTGAGTGCTCCTCCACCAGATGCATGGTGAGACGCTCCGGCGTGCCCTGAAGTTCAAATGATTTAATTATGGTGTTAAATAATTTCAATGCAACGTCACTGGCTTGTAAAGATCTATCCAAATAACCACAGGCAACTATTTGTTTTGCTGATAAGTGACTGTAATCTCGTTAAAGACTTCCTCATTTTGTTTTGTTTTTTTGTTTGTTTGAGGAAAAATGTAATTCCACTAAATGCTGACTTGTTACCTTGATGACGATGTGTCCTTTTCTGGTGCCTGTGCGGTCCAGTTCGCGGTGCTCCTTTACCATAACTATCTCCCCTTCCTCCTCCACTTTCTGCATGTTCTTCTCCACCTGGTTGAGGATGCAGCAGTAGTCCTGCTGGGCTATGCACACAAACTGAAACAGGAGAGGAAAAAACAAGTGTTAAGAGACCGATTTGATCCATTTTGACACAAAATTCTTGATCTTTCAGTGCCTTAACATCAGGGAGTGAAAGTTTTTGTTACAAATTACAGCTGATTACAGTAGACCAAGCAGACAGAATACTGCATAGCAACTGAACTACTATTTACTGATAAATAATGAATAAAGGACTTTCAGTGATTAGAAGCACAGATTTTCTCATCCCAGACTCTTAGCCTGATGAGCTAATGTCCTGATGATAAAAGGACTTCAACCATCTCTGTGTCTTTACTTTCCCTGTTACTACTTTATTCCAATTAAACACATGATGCATAAAATGTGATCTTGCTTTTGCATTAGCTGGCCTATTCTCTTTTAAAACAGTTTTAGTGAGTGCTTTTGCTCAAAGCTGCTTTCTCTGTCATGAGAGCAAACGCTTTGTGCATGGAGCGGGTCACAGCGGGATTAAATATCATAAGATGTCGGGGTCTTTGTGCTCTGCTTTTCACACCCAGATGCAGATACGCAGACCACCTGACTGTATCCCACTGATGCTGCACAGGAACATTTACAACCTGGATCTTACCTGACAGTCGTCCACCTTGGTCTTCATCACGCCCTTCATGTATTCCTTCTCCATGGTCGGTGACACCCCGAAACTGTTCCCCATGCACAGGATCTCTGTCCGGCTGTCGGGGTACGTCACCTCCACCGAACCGTTCAGGATAACCGACCACGAGTCCAGCTGGAGCCGAAACACGAGAGCATAACAGTCAGACGTTGAAGGAAAAGGAGAGGAGAAATAAAATAGCAGACGAAGAGAAAGAAAAGATACAAAGTACAACAGCAGAAACTTTGTAAATCAAAATAAGTTCAGTCAAGTAATATTCCCAACAGCTGCTGTCCTATAATGAGTGAGAGTTATTAATCAAAAGGAACCATATGCAGAAACTACAAGGGGACTGATGCATAAACAGATGGTTTGTTATTTTACTCAAAGGGACACAGAAAGCTCTGGATTATTAGAGCAAACTGGGATAAAGTGGTGCAAAAATCTCGGAGAACTGTTACAAGAAATACATGAAACAAGGAGAGAAAGTATCTTTTATATTTTTGAGAGATTCAGTAAAGATAAGGATGTTTTTAAGAATTCCTAAAAAGCAGACATTATTGGGATTCACATCATTTACCCCAACAGCAGCAATGTGCTCGGTGAACCCTGAATTCTCTGTGACCGGCCATTTACTAAAGTGATCCTGCCTTCAAGGCACGGTCAAGCTCTTTATTGTTTGGGTGCAGCACAGCAAAAAAACAGGCAAATTGTCTTTATTGAGACCCGTGTCGCGTCTTAACCACAGAGAGAAAGAATAAGTGATGCCTGCTTTAGTTGCCTGAGGATTCTTGAAAGGCCTGGTGATAAGGGTTGTCATTCGCCATTCAGATTTAATAGAGCAGAAAAAAAGCATCAAATGGAAAGAGAAAGATTCATTGGTGTGAAGGGGTGAAACTAAGGTTCGGTTCCCTGAGACACACACACACACACACACACACATATATAGACAGAATTAAAGGCAAGACAAAGTCACAAGACAGGGCTTATGTGTGCATGAATATACACTGACACACACCTCCTCTCCATCGTTGAGAACGATGGTGCCGGCGCGTTCGACCACAGCGAAAACCATGACCGCACAGAGTTCCCTCCTCACTGACATGGTCATGTTGGCAAATGCTGGCAGTTGATGCATGAACTCCAGTAATTGCTCTATAAGAGGGGCAGAGGAGACACACAGAGGAAGTGGAGGAGGTTGAGAAAAAGAGCAAACAGAGTCTTGACACCCAGAGGAGAGAGAGAGAGGACGGGCAGAGCTGCTCTTGGCAAGCCTGCACTGGCCTCACTTCCAGCCAAGGAGGCCCGAGCTGGATGCTGGGCATCAAAATGGATCATCATTGCAGTGAACAGCCAACTGAGGAACCATTATTGAAACAACTTAAAGCCAAATATCAATTCCATTGATATAAACTTTCAAGGCAGGCCAAAAATAATTGCTGACACTTCATCTAATGACCTCAGTGTGAGTTAAAGAACTTTATTGCAGACACTAAAACTGAAATCATATTTATTGCTCTGTCAAGTATGATTAAATTGAAAAGGTCATCCGACCAAAATGACCAAAAATCTACATTTTCAGACTCTGTTTTGAATTGAATTTCCTAGGTATAATTTATAGTATTGAAAAATGACACTGATGTTGGAACTGATAATTATTTTCATTATCAAATAACCTGCCCACTATTTTCTCATCACTTTTACTTGTTCAACCAGCAGTACAGAACTCAAAGATGTTACATTTACTGTGATACGCTGAAAAAATAAACAGCAAATGCTCATAATTGAATCGCTTATTTCTGACTAAAAGGATTCCTCAAATAAAATGTTGGTGCTTGTAATTAATTTTATCTTGACTGATGTTTCGTTTAATGAACTATTTGTTTCAGCTTCATTATGTTTGAAACATCTGAGACAAACCTGCATTTTCAGATTCAATTTCTCTGTTTCTCTGGATGAGCCACTGTGATCGGTGTTTATGGGGACAGAAAGTCGTTCTGGTTAAAAGTGGCACAGTGAGGTCTGTGGATCATGCAGAGCGGTCGGAGCATTGTTTGTACAAAGACACGTGGCTGCTTTTTTGCTGTAATCGTTTCAAGCAGCACATGCAGTATTCTCTTCACCTCCTTTGCTCTGGGGGAACAGTGGATATTTCAGAGCAGGCTGTTTTTAAAAACCCAAGCATATCAAACCAGAACATCTGTGTGTGCATGTCTGAAAGGTAAGTCATGAAATATGCTGGTATTTGGGTGAATGGTATTAATACTGGGTGTATTTGACAGTGTGTACAGTCCAAAGCTGAAGACGCTCTGCAGCACCCTTCGCTGAGGCCCTCCCCTCCCCGTCTACCGACCAGCTCTCCCCCTCCTGGCTGGCCGGCAGCAGTCTGGCGCTCTGGCTGACCTGTGCTTGGCATGACAACAGTGTCGTGTGTGAGGCTGCGGAAGCACTGAAAGTTTAATGTGCTGGGAGAGGTGAGGCGAGAGGATGTGCTGGAGTGACCTAGAAAAGCCTGCCGGCAGAGGGAGGGGTGTACCGCGGGGGGGATATGAGCAAAGAGGGGGAGGGGGAGAATGGTTGGCATTCACTCTGTACATCCAGTGCATCATCCTCCCCCAGTCCACATCTGTAGCTAAGCTCCGAGAGTGAGTACATGTTTTTTTTTAACCTTTTTTTTTTTTTAACATGCCTATCATTATCAGTGGAGTTGAGTCACAGCTTTAAGCGAAACGACACTGCGAGCCTGATGTGGCTTTGAGAATTACTCGAAAGCCTACATGGTAAATGAGAGCAGGAAGGCAAAAAAAAAAGAGGCTTCTAGCAAATGTGAATTTATTGTGACCGATTTTAAATGAGAAAGGAGGGTGTGGCTTTTCTAGAGCGCTAAGTTATTCTAAAATTGGGACAAGAAGTACTGTCTCAGACAGGAACAACACTGCTTCTGTTTTTCACAGATTTCTTTGAAAAAAAAAAAAAAGGCCCTTCTTGCAAAGATGCAACTCTGAGGCGTGAACAGAAATAGATTGGATATTTTTAAAAAGTTAGCACTGCATGGCAGAAAAGCCTTATTTACAATGGTGCTATTCAAAAGGCTGCACTGAAAGATCAGTACTGTTCTGCATCCACAGTTTGCTACAAGACACATAAAGCAGCGGATTAAAAACCCCAGACTGGGTGCTCACCTATGTCATCGTCGGTTCTGTCCATGGGGTCCTTCTCCAGACAGTCCCGCACGATGTCCCGGCTCATGAGGGGGTCTGACGCTCGTTCGATGTCCTCCTCATCGTCGTCCTCCTCTGAGTCGACGGCGGTCTCTGGCAAGCCGCTCAGGTCCATGTCGCCTGGTTCGTTTTCTGTGGCCTTCAGAGAGTGAAGAGAAGAGAAATGAGTCAGTTATCTGGGATTTAAGTCGAACAAGGTGGGGGATTTGGAGTCTCCATCCAATAACAGCAGGAAGCAAACAGACGGGTGCCCAAAAGCGAAAAGCCAAAGTTCAGTTGCACCAGTTTCCATCTAGAGCTGCGTCTCAAGCACCTACATTCAAGCTCACAAAAAACACTGCTTTAGACCGTCAGCCAACCAGTGATCAAACTCGTATTCAACCATCAAAACAGACAGAAAAAACTTATTTGTAAACAGCCAATGTAAAAAATTTCGCAGAAGAACAGAGAGGTGCAGGTTGCATGGCACATACACACCAATGAAATCATTTTACAGTACAAATATCAGCTGCAACACATTTCATTTCCAACCAACAGCAAAAAAAAAAAAAAAAAAAAAAAAATCTCTGTAAAACTGCTGTACAGATTTGACCCATTTCATGAAATAGATTAGAGGCATTCAGTACAGTATGAGAAAGACAGGCGTCAACACTGCATACCAAACAGTCTGCTATGCATAGTAACAAGCTAATTAACTCCCAACTTTCCTCTCCTCTCCCCCCTTAGTCAACTCGACTGCTTGCCTCGCAGCCAGATCCTGTTCTTTGAAAGCAAAAGAAGAATGTGTGGAGCTGTGAAAAAGAACTGAGATGAGGAGTGAAAGTAATGCAATTACTTGAGCAGGAGTGATACTACATGGAGTTTCTCTGCTATCATCAAAGAAATTATTTTCATAAATGACAGAGAGGCCATATTGCCTTGTTCATGCTCGTGCAAAATGAAACCTCCACACGGAACGATCAAGGCAGCTGGATAAAGGGACAACAAAGCATCAGCACCAGCTACACCCCCAGTGCAAGAAAACAGAGCTCCTTACCTCGATATGCTGCCCAACCTCAAGTGTTTTAATAGAAAGAGAAGAAAATGTTGTCTTTGCAAACTGTCCACAAAATCCCAGAGCCAGACGCATCTTCACCTCCCAGACCGTCAAGTCTGCCTTTAATTTTTCAGGGCTCAGAGTCCCTGTGCCCTGTCTTTCACAGAAACCCTATGTCATTTCTCCTCAAACGCCATGTGCAAAAGGCTCATCAATGATTCAGATCAGTGTCTGAGTGGCCATTTGGGCGTCACCAGTGCACACATCCTGGTGGGAGGAGCAAATGATCAGGGTGTATATGTGGGAGGCCTTTTCACAGTGGAGAGCCTCAGGTAATGTAAATGAGCAGTGTGCATTGCAACAGTACACCACATCTTATCTCAAAATGAATCAAACCAATAACAGCTGTCCATGTATCGCAAAAAATATAGATTCATAGTTAAAGAACTTCCTTCATTCATTTAAATGGCAATAACTGAGCACCACCAGTCCCACAACCACAGACAGTTGCATATTCGTCACTCATTTTCTACAGAACACTTACTAGACATCTTCCCCACACTTCTGGTCTGCAGTAAATACAGGAACAAACATAAACACAACGCAAATCAGCAAGAGACAAAGTAAGGATGCATGTTCCTTCACAGATGCAATGGAGAATTATTTTGATTTTAACAGCGTGTGAAAACACTTAACACTCCACATGAAGATGCCTTGTTCAAGAGCTGCCATGCTGTATTTAAATGCAGGTCTTCAGTGTGACTTCGCATTCATACCCAGGCTTGTTTCGTGTCATCTATGCATCAAAAATCCATAAATGTGCAGTAAGCATTAAGAGTCAGTGGGCAAGTCAGGTGCTGTTAATATTTCATCAGGGCTATTCTTGGATCAATGCTTTCAAAGTCCTTCTGAAGGACCAATTTCATGATTTATTCAGACACAAAACAGTACACCGTGTTGCCGGTGACGTGAGAGTGATGTGGGGCTCTTCATGGGGGTGCTTCAATTGTGGAGGCCAGAGGAGGATGTGGAGATCTGAGCTGCAGAAAGAGCTGTGGTTAAAATACTTGACACCTCTTATCAAAAAATCTTTACCCGTCTGTGCTCACCAACTCCTCTAACAGCTAAACATTTAAAACGTAGAGTAAAAGTTGTAATTTCACACCATCGGATTCTTTGTAGCAACAGCTTCCTGTGGTCTGAAGTGTGAAGAACCAGGTCTCCTCTGATCTGTTATTTAAAAACACTCCAAGCGAGCACCACAAACATCACCAGTGATCTACTACGCCACATTTTAATTCTAAAACCTGCAGGATGCAACTTTAGCTAATGGTGAAAAAGTAATGTTGCATAAAACAAACAGTTTGGGGAATCATGCTGGGTAGCCTGGGATTATAAGAGATGAATTTTAATTCTTCTCCCCATTTTTAATGCTTATACGAGCATTTTACTTGTGTGTGTGAGTGTGCGAGCGGTCCTAATGTTAGTGAATGAGAGCTTGGGATCAGAACCGCTTCAACCCTGCAGACTGGCTGATAAAAGTAACAGACAACTTATTTTCTTTATTAAAAAATGCCACTAATTAATCCACATTACAGGTTTGGTGAGGAAGTAACTCCCAACAGCCATGAAGTCAGGAGATGATTAAGAGGAGAAGGAAACAGAAAAAAATGAGCAAAATGAAATGTTTTTTTTTCTCTTTTAAGAATTTCTTGTGAATTACTGGATGATTTCTGTTTTTTCATATTTATTAATATACAACCATGAAAAACATACAATTTTCATTTCAACTAATCATATCCCAAAGACATATTTATGCACACAATAACAGTACATGTTTGGTTTTTACTGATTGGGAATCGGAAACCACTGCTGGTAGAGTTTATTCTAGGGCTGCATCAATGCAATAATTGTTTGTCCTTTATTGAATAAGCTGTCACAATTTTTTTATAAGGCAAGAGTGACATCTTGAAATTGTTTATTTAATGTAACCAACATGCAAAATAAACCCCAAATTATCCAGTTTTTTATCATAAAAGACAAAGAAACACAGCAAATCTGTAAGTTTGGGGCACTTGAACCAGCAAATGTTTGGCATTTTTGCTTCGATAAAGAACTCAAACCGATTATCAAAATAGTTGCAGATTAATTTTCCATCAATCGACTAATTGTTTCAGTAATTGCACTCACGTGAAACTGTGAAAAACAGCTTTTATTCTTTTCAAAATCAACCAATAAGCAAACCAGATGTAGCAAAAGCACACACACACACATAAGTAGATCACTAGCGAGCGGAGCAGACAAGTTTGATCACATGTGACATTGAGATTGAGACAAAGCCAGTTGAGGCAGGGTGTCTGAGTAGATGGAGAGCAGAGACGGAGACGGAGCAGCTGCTGCTACAGGTAGATTAAAAGCTGTGAGAGCAGGAACCAAGCAAAGCAGCAACGACGAGAAAACGGGACAGAGTGTTTCAGAGAGAGAAATCAAGAGACGGAGACACAGAGCTGCTAGCAGATGGCTCTAAGACCAGGATCACAGATTGGGGACAGTAGAGCCTGTTCAACCTGCCCCAGCCAGCCACAGCATGGCCAAACATACGAACACAAACACACACATCTCCACGTTGACACACGCTAATGCTAATACAGGCCTGACACGCCATTATAAAGCCACATTCAAACAATTTGATGTAAAGCCCCGGCACACACGAACACAAGCCAAGAAATGATCCAGACAGCACCGAGTGAATGTGACTGATGCCCCCAGAGCACAGTCACAGGCACACGAACAAACAAACACACACACACACACACACACACTCGAATATGCACACAGCAGGTGACAGCATTAGGAGCCAGTAGGGTGGGTGCTCTGTGTTAAGAGGATTAGTTACAGGGTTTGGGGCACGTCCACAGTCACGAGAATCTGTTTGTGCGTGTGTGTCTGTGTGTGTTCTTCCAGAGCTGAGTTGTGTTTTCTTTTCCTCTGGAGGTTAAGGTTGATTTATTCTCTCTTCGGGGCTCCTCATTTATTACCTTAGTTGCGTTCTGACCACAAAAACATATTTTGAAAACTCTGTGTGATATCTTAGCATAAAAACTGCTCATAAAACTCCTGATCACACGAGGCTGCACGTCACAGCTCTCCAGGAGCTCTGTATTTTCGCTTTGAGGTGATGTGAGGCAGAGCTGGAGTCAGGATGTAGGCCGGACCACCTACCTGCAGCCACCAGCCTGTCTGCTCATCTCCCGCTGAGCAGTGACAGTGTCCTATTAGTGACTTAGAGCCAATTTGTCTGCCAAGCTTTTACAGTCTTTCCTAAATTCCTTGACCTACTTAACGAGACTAACCTTCGTTCCCGGAGGTGTATTTGTCATTTGAATGTGAAAGTTTTATCAACATGGAACAAAATGAGCTGGGCTTCAGTTTAACCCGACTTTAAATGACCAAACTTACTTTATATACATAATATTTTCTTCTGAGTTGAATAACGCTGCTGATAGTTTACTTTATACTACACGTGTCATGTAAAATACACGTCTTGAAATGAAATGAGGACCTACACATCACTTCCCCGTCTGTGTGCAGTTAATGTGAAGCCAGTTCTGTCTTTGTGATTCAATCAGTGCAAAACAGAAACGTAAAAATGATTAGATTCAGTCTGTCAGCTACGCTAAATTAAGCTAACTGGCTGCTAGAAGTGTCTTCATATTAAAAGTAAAGACACAGGATTTTATTAGTAACCTCACAAAGCAAATAAATGGGTGTATTTCCCGAAATGTGTAATTCTTCCTGATAGTGTTTTCATGTTTAAAGGGGAAAATAAATTAAATTAGTTGATGAACCTTTAATCTCACATTACCAATTTAATGACTCTCATCTAGTTAGCAAACTATCACACCTCTGAAGTATCCAGGGGGGTCCAGACTGGTGATCCAGAGCCAACTGGGGGGGGCGTCCTTACCTGATAAATGTCTGACAGGCTGCTGCTTCCAGAGTCGCTGGTGATACTACATCCTGAGTGGCTGGAGGAGACGTGGGTCACCTGTGGGTGCAAGCCGTCGGCCAGGTGAAGTCTGCTGAAGTCTGCGGGAAGCTGCACATACACACACACACACACAACATACACACAGATGGTCAGTATCAGCCAGCTCAGCCGCCACCAGTGGTCACTCTCGCTAACACTCATGCCCACTGCCAGTCATGTGGAAACACACTTAGCGGCATGTTGTCCATCAGTCTGTCTGAAAACAAAGTGTAAAGCAAATGTCTGCTCTGCTTGAATATTACAGTGTTTCTGTGATTTTAGAGCTAAAACACAGTAATCCCTGCCCGTATTACTTTGGGTTAAGCAAATATTTATTTTATTAACTGAATGATGGCTGTTGTAAAACAAATATTGCATTTTTATTAAGATTTATATAAGAATTACAAAAATATTAGACCTTTTAATTTTATATAAACCACTCTTGTTTAATTCTATTCATAACTAATAGGGATTATCTTTATTCTACAGCTGTGTACAATATTAACAGAACAATGTTAGCAGAACAAAAACATTAATTAGTCCCACTGTGAGATGTCAACTTTACACATAATTTCTTATCAAAGCAAGGAAAGGAAAGAAAAAAGGAGAATTTAATTAAATCATCTGACTAAATCAGTCAAAGAGATTTATCAATTTTACCATAACATAGTGTGACTAACAGAGTGTCCTTCCTTTAAGATGATACTAAATCTACTGTCCATTTATCAGAAAGTCTGGAGGTCTAACTGGTCTTATAAACTTCAGTCTTTTTCTTTGTCTAATTAACAAAGTAACAATCTAACCTTGCATATTTAAAAGTGATCATCTTTAGTGACATATTTTTGCAGCTTCTGGTGCGTTATAACAGTTGTTAGCCGTTAACTTCGATGGAGCTTCTCTTTTAGGAGCTCAGCAAACCAAACCAACGAGAAGCGCTGCATACATCAAGGAAACTCCCTGATTAAAGCGTGCAACTCGCGTAACCTTAATGAACACCAGGCAGTAATGGGGGGAAACCCCTGTGAGTAAATTTATACTGTATAAAGTTCTAGAAAACCCCGCTGTAATTATCTATATTGTAAATGAGCTAACCCACTTCTCTATGGAAATGAAATGTAAAATTCATCAGAAACCTCCTCGTGACGAGTTGCTAGGCAGAGAAATAAAACAAAACAAGTACAGCAGCACTGCAACTGCTTTTGTGGTTTATTTGGAGAACTTGCTCAATGATAATATTTGATAACTGATAAATGGTTTGAGTCATTTTTAAGCGATAATGCCAAACACTTGCTGGTTTCAGATTCTTAAACTCATTTTCTGCCCTCATTTCTTCATCTTCATCATTAGAAATCGATTATTTGATGGTTTTGGAATCTTAACAGGACAAAACAAACAAAAAAACAATCAGCACGTTACTACACTGTTAGAAAAATGTTATATTCTGATATCCATCATGCCTATAAATGTCAGTAATAATTAATCTTTTACTTAAAAACAATCTAAACAAATTGTTAATTTTCTACCTGCAAATGTCAAGCAAATATTACAGTCCACATTTTATTTTAACAAATGTTATGTATCCTATCTGAAATGTGTACAATACATATTTTTTCTAATGAAAACCCTCATATCTGACTAGAGTGCCTGAGGGGTGAATTATGAATTTAATCAAACTGCATAAACTGGTTCACGGGGTCTATGGACGTGAATATTTTATGGCCAAATGTTTTATTTACCAATATATATTTGATACTCAGCAGGGAGAGCGCTCTGAGCCGCTTCCAACTCCACTTCTGGCTGTGAAAAATCATCAATATTACATTTTTACACCTAAAAGTCAAATGTGGCTGATTTAACTAGGTTGCTTCATTCATCATTTGATATCAGAGATGAATCTAAACATGTAGGGAGCCTGTTTAGGGTTTCCCTTATACCTTCTATAATTTCACATGTGGATAGTAAAAACAAAATGGATTTTAGCTTCTTAAGATTCTTCTAAACAGAAACACCCTGGTTTGATAAATGCCGGTAAATAAATGCTGAACTTAACTGTGAATTTCACAGAAAACAAAGACAAACTTTGCTCCCATAGATGTGACATTAGATGGATTATGCAGCCAGGCTTTCAGCTCCTTTCATATGAACTGTGTAAGATAAAATCGTCTCTGAAGTTCAGTAAGTCTGCATGTCGGTGTCATCTGCCTCAAAATGCACTTTAACTACACTGCTTCAAACATTTTTTTGGGAAATTAGCCTCAACAGCCTCAACACTATGAAGCTGCACTTGGATGACAAATGGAAGAGATCGGATAGAAACACATCTTGGGAGGTAAAATTTGCAAGTAAATGGGTTTGAGCCATCATCTGCTCTTGAATTTACTCTAAGAAAACGCCTGTCATAACCGCCTCTGAAGCACTCTTCTGCATCACAGCTTAACTCAAGAGTTTTGGAAATGTGAGGTAAAGTGTGTTGCAGCCGGGATTATCACTGAGGGACACCGAAAACCAGTCTTGACCAAAAAAACCTTTTCAATATTCATGGTCTGCCCTTTGAGACAGAGCCACGATCAAATTGAAGAGATTGAAGGTGCTGTGGCTGTGAATTGATGTGGCAGAAGGTGTGGCAAGATAATTGCGAGGGGAAAAAAAAACTATAGAATAAGATTCGTATATCTAATCACACAGCACCTTTATGTGTCAACGACAAGAGACTGAGAGCCAGACAGTCGAGCTCCTGTGGCACTGAGGTGTGATGTGACTACACTGTGTCAAAGATTGCCATCACGTTTAATTATCTGGCTGGCTGCACTAACTAAAATGGTCGACCAGAGGACCAAGTCAGTCACTAACCCCCCTCAGGCTGCTATTTTCCACCCCCTTGTCTGGTTGACTTCACTCTGAACGCCTCCAGCTGATTTCCACGTTATTATTATTATTATTATTATTATGGGCTGGACATTGTTGTGCTGGTGTGACGAATCTCTTTGTCTATTTGTGACTGCAGAGATAAAACCTCATCACATTTCCGTCTGATGGCTTTTGAGACCAAAACAGATTATTGCGCCATATATCACTTTCATGTAATATAAACCTCAGAGGTGAAGTTATGTTGGAGCTACGACTGACCATTTTTATTCATTAATGGACATTTGTAATAAGAGTGTTGTGGCTCTGAGGCTTTAATGCAGCTTCAGATTTATTGTCATCCAGAGGGAATAATGGCAGCTCACAATGACATTCGATTGTTATATAAATGTAAAACACACTATTACTAAAGGACAACTCTTGCAATATTTTTTATCCAACAGTTCTAAACAAAAACTGGTAATTTTCTTATCCTACAAACACAACTAAAAAACAAGTATTATGTGTGTAAACAAAGCCTCATACAGCCTGAATGAGCGACATTTTTGCACTTTGTGATTCACTTTTCCAGTATTATGGACATGAGCACTATATTTTATTTTGTATCCGTCATTGACAACCTATACTAGTGTTGTAAATACTCAATAAAGCACCAAATGTGCATTCGGCCCCATTTACCAAAAACTGTGCAATGCTGTTTTTGGAAATTTTTTGGTTCATAATTGTGATGCATGAAGAACCCAGTCTACAGTAGGAATACATGGACTTAAGCTTGAAAGAAGGACTATCTATTCTTGCTCTGGTCTATTTATGTTATTTTTGGACGATAAAAAAATATGAATATCAAAAATTTTATTCTTTGAATATGTAAATAAAGAAATAAAGGAATAAAATTAAATAATAATAGCACCACTATATGGTGATCAAAGTCCAATCTGATGTGGAGTGAATGGATAAACTGCTGAAATATTCTTAACACGCAAATTCAATAAGTGAAAGTGCACCAAGGGTAAATGAATTGAATATTCTCATTATTGAGAGCACATGACTGGTCATGTGGAGTCTGTCAATATGGGTTTCCAACCAGGCTGTACATATCAATAATAATAATATCCCCACTGGTTTCCACAACCAGCCACACAAAGGTCCCTCCTCCCCCAATAAACAAACCCCCATAAACTACAAGCCCCTCCCTCTAGAAAGAGAGAGAGAGAGAGAGAGAGCTATTGGGCATGACTGGAAAGAGGGATAAAGGGAGAAGATAATAAACACTTAATCCTTTCTCTCCACTCATTTAGGTCATCCGTCTGCCAGGTCAATAAGCCAGGGTCCATTCAGTCTATAAGCATGTGGTCCATTGACCTCTTCGTCCCAATGGCATGCAAGAGTCTTGGCCAAGATGGATGCCAGCACAACAACAATGACTCACTCATTAAGTATTTCCAATCAGTGGTGCGATAACACGGCGACGCATGTACACGGTTAACCTAAATCGATCCACAGAGTCTGTAACAGCATGCTATTGTTCAAGAACATTACTTACATGTTAACCGTCAACATCTCGCAGCATAAAATTCTGCTTGTTCTCCTACCTTAAATAGGTCTCTCTGCACCGGTCTGCTCCAAATTCAACGCTCTCTTGCAAACAAATGAAGTGAGCTCTGCAGAACCGCGAGCCGAAAATACGTACAATCAGCTGTCACAGGAGGATTAAGCATCCCTCTAATGCTCGAGCCACAACACCCAGTTCTGCCTACATGTGAGCAGATGTGGCGCTCCTTAAATTACACTGTAGACCTAATGACCTAGATTGCTGGGTGGAAGCCCTGGGTTGAAGCGCTGGCTGGCTCTCAATCTCTTTACCGCCTCTGCATGTTAAGGGTGAATCTGTGCTCTAGATGTCCAATATTGTGGGTGGCCAAGCTCAAATGCCACAAGGCTCCATGGTAAACAAAGCGCGACATAGTCTGAAAAACAGGCTCATACTTTAGCTGAAAGAAGTCAACTTAATTGTTGGTTTAATGGGTTTAAATTATGGAGCAGAGCACATAAACACAATGGTTTTCCTCGCTGAGTCTGAGCAGCTGAAACTGCACCAAGCTTTAAACATTTCACATGTGGTTTTCACTCTGTGTACTTGGTAAAAAATGGAGAGCTGCCAATGTCGGAAGTCTATGAGACAGCAGGAGGCACATCCCAGAGTTTCCCCTGACTGTGGTGGCAGTTTCTCTCTTTCCTGAGCCTTTACGGATCAAGAGATTAAAACCTTTTCGGCAGGGTGTCCGATTAAATGGGCCTGATATGCTCTCTGGGCTTTCCCTTCCGTGGTTACAACTCCACTAGTCAGTGTCACACAAGCCAGCAGATTGACAAGGAGAGACGATTACCTACAGCGAGGAATGCAGCCCACTGTACTGTCATTACAATTATAGTAGCATGAAGCCAGAGGCCATAAAGAAAAACTTATTACAATGTTAGAAAAGACGATGAAATCAGGATCCAGTCCCAAGTTACAACTTCTAACTGGTTTATCATCCAAGCCCAGCAAGGCTGCATCATTTGGCCAAGTCACAGACATTAATTCCACAAATTTTTCTAAGCAGAGAGCATCCATGGCCAAGTCATTGCTAATAGATAAAGCCATAAAAAGATCCATCACAACCTCATAAATCAACAGGAATTGTACTGTAAGTCAATATGTACCTTGTTGCAGTAAAGAGAAGATGCAACTATAAATTGGAAAATTGCAGGTTTATGGAAGAAAATTAGCAATTAGGGAATAACACATATAGCGGCCGATGGCCATGAGCCTACTATGGTGGTGTCATAATGTATCTGGTGGCTGTTATTGACTCTACCCTTGGTGGGTTTCCTGCTGGGCTAAATGAATATTTACACAAGCCTTCATCTGTATGCTTAAGACATTGGAAAATAAAAACAAATGAAGGTGCAGGAGAGGAGAAAGAGAAATAAAATGAATATAAAACAGATAAGGGCAACAAACCAAGTCAGAGATCTCTCCCATGACAAAAAAACAAAACAAAAAAAAACAGCGCCAACATAACAAACTTCCAGTCAAAATTGTCCTCCATTCTAATCAGACAGCTAACTGTTAAAAAAAAACAATCTAAGATTATTACCCCGTGGCTCTTTGTTTAACAAAATTAGAGTTTTTGTGTTAAGTTGCTGGCTGGTCTCCCTGTTTTGTCGCACTTGAGGTGCATGTGTGTTTGGCTTTCATCAAGTTTTGGCTGTAGAAACTGTTCTATCCTGCCAATAACAATTATTGCATTAGAATGATGTACCACTTCACAGCGCGTCTACTTTTTAACCTTTCTATGTCAGAGGACATCAGTAATCTTATGATAATTTTTAAAGCATATTTCAAGTGTGTCAAGCGGCTATTGTTTGCTCGCTAAGTGCTTGTGCAAGTTTCCTGGAAATCAGTCAAATGGATGCTAAAATATCTATTTCGATAGTGTATTACTCGAATAACACAGCACAGATTTAGAACTATAAATTGCTGCAGCCAGACAATATTAGCAAGAAATGCTAATAGCACTGACAACAAGGTTTTTCACAACATTGGCATTCAGTACAGCAGGGCATGCTCAGTATGTAGTCCATATAACCTCTAAAATGAGAATTAGTAATGTTACTTTCCATCCCTGACAGATGCATATGGCTACAATATGCACTTAAAATAATACAGGAAAAGGAATATATGTTGCAAAACATACAAAATTGTTAATGTAATATTCAAACTGACAATTATATACTTGTATATATTCATATAGTCCATTTAATACAAAAAGAACCGTCTTATAAACTGATTGTGGGGTCTCTTGGTTTCCTACAAGGCCTCCTTGAGGGAAGCTGCGCAAACTGTGAGAAAAGCGGATGAGGTATCTCATCAGGAATGACACATCTATGACTATTATAGCAATATTAAGGTGATATTTCGTTCGGCATCTGTGCTCTGCGATCCAGGAACAGTCCATCAGTGTGATTTACAGCCCTGCCTCTGCATGTGTATGTGTGTGGCCCCGGTGTGTGAGTGATGCCAGCGGCGCTGACAACCGATCAATCCATTTACCGTTCAAGTGCAGATCAGCTCAGGCCTCCGAGTGTCTGGAGCTGGTGGAGCTGCCGGCTGCTTCCAGCACCACGGACAGCGCCACCAGCTGCAGCACTCAAGGAGGGTCAAACTAGTGCTTCAGCTGGTGATCACACAGAGGCATAAAACACTTAGAAAGCGGTCAAAAATGATCAGCTGCTTTCGTGTACAGAGTCTATTTAGTCATTTTCATCTTTAAAGTACGTTTTTGCATCATGTGTCATCTTCTACTAACATCTCCTGGAGGTTAAAAGGTGGGATAACTGGATTTAGGACAGCTTCACGTCTGCACGCATGACATCACCTCACATCTAACCATCCTGATCTATCGCTTGTGCTGTTCTATTTCTCCAATGCGAATGACACCCGGGGTCGTTAATGTGGACAAATCTTATGGACGTGCATTAAAGTGTGGTCACCTCGGTGCGTCGTAAAACATAAAAAGGGCAGAGACGTCGGTCGTTAAACACGCATACATTTGCAGTAAAAAAAAAAAAAAAAATCACTATGTTCCAATCGGTACTTAAGACGTGTCATCGAATTGTTACCGGACACATATTGACCCGACAGTTGCGTTTGTTTTCGCTTCTGATCAAATATATCCAGACGTTTTTTTTTATAAGCTGTTATTTGAGGATAACGCACAAGGCCTGCAAGATCAATAGAGTCCTAAAATTCACGCGAGCGTGCGTGTGTCTGCGCGCGTGAGTGACAGCAAGCACATGGCGGCCGTTTCTAGTACAACACACTGACACACATCGGAGGCTCGACAGGGCAATAAGCAGCCTCTGCTCAGCCCGCTCGGGTTTCTGTCGCGTCCTTGGCCTGCCCTGCCTCCAGTCACAGGGGCTCGATGGAAATCCGATGCACGTCCATTATAGGAACGGTAATCATATCTAGTGGGTCATAAACGAGGGAGGGAGAAAAGATGGAGAGAAAACGTTGCACGTCGATAGGCTACTTACCGGGGTTTTATCTTGCTGGCTCGGGACTCCATTGCTGTCTGATGCTGCTAATGGTTTCATAATGAAAAAATGTTGGCCGGGCTAAAATCTAACATCCCGGACCTTGCTCTACGCTACAACATAGACCCCCATCTTCATCCAAGTCCTCTCCCCTCCCTCGGCTGCGCCGTCTCTTCGCAAGGAGGCGGCGGCTTGACAGTTTTGGGAGTATCCGCTGTTCCTTGGCCTGATTCGACTCTCCAAACCAACACCAGCTTCTGCGTTTATTCCAGCCTCCCCGCTGCTCCCGACAGAAATCTCTCAAAACCAGAAAGAGGTGGCGGTGGAGGAGGAGGAGGAGGAGGAGGAGGAGGAGAGAGGAGGAAAAAAAATATATCCGTTTATCCAAGCTAAGACGAGCCGGCTTCTTCGCTCCGCGCACTTGACAATCACATCTCCAACCGGAGAGCAGCGGCGCGCCGATAATAAAGCAGAAAACAGGAAAAAAAAAAAGATGAGAAAAAATGGCTGACAACACTTTCACTCACGTTTGCTCCCTCCGCCTTTTCCTCTCTATTGCTTTTTCTCCCCTCCCTCTCCCGAAAGTAAAGCTACACACGAAAACACACGCACACACAAACGCCTTTATGCACCATTACATTATTTGAAGAGCGAGACGCCTGCAGCCTCCGCCGTGGTACAGTACGGTAAACCCAGCGGTTTGTTTGAAACGGGAGCAGGGGTGTGTGTGTGTGTATGTGTTTGTGTATGTGTGTCATGGGTGGTGGAGAAGAGGGGGTGGTGTGTGTGTGTGTGTGTGTGTGTAGATTGGGGGGGAGGCCCTCCTCCCTGCCAGACAGTGATGTTGTAAGAGCAGCCTCTATGGCAGTGCTCCTCTGGAGGGGCTTAATACACCCCCAGCGCAGATAGGGAGATGCAGAGGGGTGCAGGGCGGATGAGAAAATGATTGTGACGAAGAGGGAAGAGAGAGAGAGAGAGAGAGATGACACAAAAAAAGGCAAAAACGTCAGGAAAGAGCTGATACACAAGTCGAGTGGTGGGAGGAAGAAAAAAAATCAAAAGGTAGATGGATAGATAGATGATGGACGGGTTTGGAGGGAGGAGAGGAGCACAGTGGGAGTAATGCCATTATCACGCTCACTTCGGCACAAGACCATGGCTGGAGCCGGTTGGCATAGTAACGGAATGAAGGAAAGCCATTTCCTGGGCGGGGAGACAGAGACTGAGACAGCAGCACTTCCTCTTGAGAGAGTAAGAGTGAGTAAAAGAGGCAAAACACAGGGAAAGAGAGAAAAGAGTGGCATCATTTTTCCGAAGAGTAAAGAGAGAGAGAGCGAGAGAGAGAGAGAGCTGAAAGATGGAGGATAAGAAAGTGAATCGAAACGGGCAGAGCAGCGAAACGCAGAGACTGGCAGCAATGATGTCACTCTGTGACTGTCACTCAGCAAGAATAGCCATGGCAACTGGGTGAGCATGAGCCCCCCCCTCAGCCTCCCACTCTCCCACCCAGCCATCCAGCCCCCTACACACCTCCAGGGCTTTCAGTTGCTGTGGTGACGGAAGCAGCGAGACAAGAAGAGATGGAGGAGGGGGGAGACAAGAGAGAGAGAGAGAGAGTGTGTGTGTGTGTGAGAGAGAAGAGACAGAAAAAGTGGCGATACATTGCCACTTCACCTTTACTCAGCTGTACTACAATGAGAAGCAGCGTCTCCGACAGAACAACACGCACAAACCTCCCTGCTTTGTGTGAGCAGGAGGGGAACTAAGTGTGTGTGTGTGTGTGTTATGCATGTGTGTGTTTGTGTATGTGTTGAAGTGGCAGGCCATGCCTCCAGAGGCTCTGCATACAAAAAGGTCCCATATATGAAGGCTTAATGATGGGCAGAGATGAAAGGATGGCACTTAAAATGACACAAACACACACACACACAAAAAACATGTCACAAGGATCAATGAGACCAAGACAACAACAGGCCTGCGGTTCATGTCCACGTCGCTGAATAACCAGCGACTCAGTCCATAAACAAGACACACACACAGCCTAATATCATCGACTGGAGCTGTCAGAATTTACACTTTTTCTCCACACTTCATAGCAGATGAGGCAGCACATCACCAAGAAGTGTCACACCTCAAAAGCAGAGCTGATTTTTTTTGTCACTTGTCATTTTGCCATCGCACCATTTTTCTGAAATTTGACAATGTCAATCATTTTTTCTGCTACCTTTTTCCATAAATGTTGTTTTTTCTCAAATTTTGATGTGTTGAAAAATAAGAAACAGAATGAGTCAATTCCTTTCAGTGCAAAGTGACAAAGTGAAAGAACACAACTTCTACTTTTCTCCGTTTTTTTTAAACAACAGCTTAAAAAACAACAAATTGAAAGGAATTATCACTTATAAAATATTTTATTCGTATATAAGAATCATGATGAGCTTCATGCATGATCAGATCAAGTCTAAATTGTGAAAAAATTGTATATTGAGCCTTAAGTATAAAGGTAGTTTGTAATTTTAACAAAATACACATTTAACTTTTCATTCTGAGTTTGCAGACAGTTGAAGCCTGAGTGTTTTTTTTATATGGTGTATAAAGAGCCTGGCTGCTCTGCCTCAGACAATGCCTAGAAAGCAGTGTACTACAACTGGTTTTGGAGCTGCTCCAGTCAAAGTAATGGGGGGAGGTGAGTGGGAGGAGGTGAGGGGGAGGAAAGCTGGAGACCCGGTATGACATCACCTCTCCAGCCCCGAGCCATGATGTAATGTATCACAACAACAAAAAAGCTCAGGTGCTTTGCTGTGCAGCCCGATCATTAACGTCTCATACTATCGCCATGGGGGAGAGGGCCGGGGCATCATTACATCACCGCGGCAACGGGGTCGCGTCTGGGGAATATCAGACCTTCCTGCCAAACCCCCCTTCCCCCCTTCGTCTAAGGCTTTCTAGGAACAAACAAGCCAATTAATCTTCTTTTTTCTTTTTTTTTTTACTGACTAATCACAAGCTAAATGTAAAGGAAAAGAGGCAGGAGAGCATCGATCGAGCAGGATCGTGACAGTGACGTGAAAAACGCCACTTGAGAATAACGTTAATGCACTCCTGCTCAATTGCAGTGTGCTGCTAAATGCATGAGTCGGAGTGGGGGGCGGGGCCTCTTCGCCATCTGTAAACAGCCAGTGAATCTGGCGTGGCTGCAACTCTTCCACACATTTATTGGGCAGCATTTAAATGATAACACACGGCTGAAATAAAAACCAGTCAGTTGGCATGTTAAAGCCTGAGAGGGATCGTTTCCTCAATAACATTTATAGCAAGAAGCACACTGACAACTCGACCAAAACAAAACAAACAAAATAAAAACCCTGGACTGTAGTTCTGAGACTCGCTTCCTCATCCAGTATTTCACTTCCCCTTTAAATTTCAAGTGCTTTGAGGGTTTTATGGCGTTTTGTATCCATACCAGCTCAGATGCAACAGACAGGAGGAGGGGTTAGTGATGCAGAACACACACACAGGATGGAGAAGTGCTTCTGATTCGTCCTCAGCAACACACTTTATTTTCACAACCGCATTTTCTGTGTCTGTTTTGGCATAATACTTGTTCTTCCTCTCTGCAGACAGTACGTGAAACAATAATAAGTGTTAAATTTAACCCAATTGGTTTGGACCATTGCGATCAATACACTATTTTTTTTTCACTGATGAGAAAAACAAAAATATTAAATCTATCTGTTAAAACTCCAGATTTTTGTATTCTGTCACTTCAGTGCCACTTTAAAAGATTTAGTCTTAAAGATCACAAGCATGTGTTTTCATTATAAAAAGCTAAATAATTTCCGAAATCAGTCAGTGGCTGAACTTTTCCTAAAACGTTGTTAATCATAACCAGAACAAAAACATCTTGTATGTTACATGACTAACAACTACTGAGCATGTAATTTATTTGGTATCTTGCTCAAAAAGATCTTGAAAGAATGGATAACTTCTCATGGACACACATACTGGCTAAGACAGGATCAAACTACATCCTCTGATTTACTGATCGGTTTCTACTCTTGATCACTGAATTTGTTTATAGGCCGACTAAAGGCCTCATGTAGAGAAAACACAGCCCTCCTGACTGCCAGCTCAGGGCATTAATCCTCCACATCAGCCCCATTACGATGGCTCTAAATAGCATTGTTAGAGCGAGAAAGATGATCTAATAAAGAGACTACATTTTCATAGCTGCAACAGCCCAAGGGATTATTTCATTTATCAAGCTGTTGTCACCTGTATGTTGCTCTGACAATAATTTGGCAGAAACGGAGGCTGCCAGGCATGTTTAAAAGATTACACTTGTAGCCTCACAAGGGCAAAACATCTGATGTGGCCCTGCAGCTGCTATAAGGTGCATGCGTCTCAAAGGGAATGAAAAAGAAGCTTCTAGAGAATAAGTGGCGGAGAGAGATGACTAAGAAACGATGGAAAAGTTGATCAGTGATTCAAGGTTTCCGGATCATGTTATAGACTAACTGTGGAAGGTTACGAACTGGAAGTCTTTAACTTCACAATGACAGTGAAGGGGTCGGGGTGGGGGGTGGGGGAGGGAATGAGGTGGTGTTAGTGGTCAGTAGGCTAAAGAGAGCATGTTTCACCCTTTTTTCTTTCTCAATGTTCTTTTTTCCCTTAATTTCATAACAGAGAGATAGTGAGGAAGGAGGGAAGGAAATCATTAACCTGAAATTGTCAAATGCGTGTGTTAACTGCAAGCTAGTCGTTCTGTGAGGTTGTAATCAAGCTCAACGGTGCTTTGAGCTAAATGTTAACACCCACATGCTTCAGTAATAACGTTTGCATGTTAATATTTAGAAAACATAATGTACATTACCATGTTCTTCATCTTAGCATTGCGTGTTGCCGTGCTAGCATTGGTAATTAAACCCAACACAAAGTGCACCTGAGGCTAATGGGGATATAATTAGTTTTGTAGATATTAGGCCATAAACCAAAGCATTAAACTAACAAGATTTTTGACCTAATCATGTCAATAGATGAAAAGCCATAAGACTGCCATTATTCCTCTATGGACCATGAATATTTATATAAAATTTTACAGCAATCCATCCAGTAGTTGTTGAGATATTTCAGTCTGGACTGAAATGCACACATCAACTCTGCCATACATAAAGCTTCGCAGCTATGGCCCAATATAGCTCTGGTAATATCTTGTAAAGGCACTTCAGGCCTCAGCAGAACACATGTTGTTCATATTTTTGTAGATAACAGTCAAATGGAGAAAATATGGCGTTACCATATAATTTGCAATGCTTGTCAACAACCATGCAGAAGGAAATCCAACACACAAGAGGCAGATGGACCAGTTTCCCACAAACAGCAGCCTCAGATGAACCAGAATGAAATACAGTTGCAAAAGACTTTTTTTTTTTCTCTCAAATATCCACAAATGATTTAGCATGCTAGCTTTACATACTTACAACCACAGCGGGAACAGATCGCACCATAAAGAGTTCATTACAAAACAATTTCTCATAATCACAATCAGTGTGTAAAAGGAAAGAATTAACAAAGAGGAGTCAATGTTTTTGCTGCAAGACATCACTTTCATAGTGTGATTTGCATGTAGGTGTATGGAGTCAAATACAGATTAAACTCTGGATTAGCAAAAACTGCTCACATGGAATCTAATGTCTCAATTATAACAACCTGTTTGTCACAATATGCAACCTCATATAAAATGATGTCACATCTAGATGGTTTTATTCTCTATTTCACTACTTGTAATGCTTATAGCCACTACTAGTATTAACCCACTGTCAACATTTAAACACAACAATACTATGTGAAGGTTCAGTACGTCTTCTTTTTTGCAGACTGCTGTCTGGAACTGAAATAAAAACACAAAACCACGATGATGCCAGACTTTTTATGTTTTTTATCATCTGTCTCTCTTAATATAAAGATGCATCCGTGGGACTGTGCGCTCAACATAAAGCAAGACAGTTTTACAAATTGTATTTTTAGACTCAAACAAAAAACATATTTTAACTCTTATTTATCCAGACAAGCAGCATCAGCATTGGTATTAATATCTCAAGTATCTCCTGCAGCAACCAGCATTGTTGAACACCAACTCAACATTGCACAGATCAAACAGCTCTGCTATGAACTGTTTGGGGAGATTTTGATCAAATCTAAGAGACAAAACAACACAAACTGCACACTTTATTATCCTCACCATGCGGTCTCATTACCATTGAAAATAAATGTCATCTGTCAGGCCTTTTGACTATACTTATCTTTCAAAAAGGTCTTTGAATGTCAAAACTGACATGAAAGGCACATCAAATGTCAGTAAGCGTGTTCTGTGACACTGGTTGAGAAATGAACCACAGCCGTTTATAAATGAGCAGATCTTTTTTTTTTTTCTTGGTTGTAAGAGGCACAATTTCAACTGTATTATG
Organism: Acanthurus leucopareius; assembly: GCA_029814765.1. Classification (NCBI taxonomy): domain Eukaryota; kingdom Metazoa; phylum Chordata; class Actinopteri; order Acanthuriformes; family Acanthuridae; genus Acanthurus; species Acanthurus leucopareius. The sequence continues at coordinate 21,463,891 of JAQMCX010000058.1, read as the reverse complement.
GAGTAGAGCACTCCCAAAAATATCTGTTCCATTTCCATCAAAGCTCAGCGTCTGATATTTGACTATTAATAACTATAAACACAGATTTTGCCTTTGGTGTTGGTGCTGGGTAAAGAGATGCTGATGGAGGAACAAAGAAAGACACGCTACAACTGAAAATTAATATGCATATATAGTACATTACACACTATGGAAAATAAATACGCCATGTCCTCTGTTAATCAATCGTCATGACCGTGTTTGGCAATAAAGTCATCATCATTGTCTTTATTGACTTAGAAATAAAGCAAATGTTCTGGAGCTTAACCTACGAATCGATTAACCAATTTGTTGATGGACAGAAAATTACAGAATTATTTCATTGTTTCTTTGATTAATCCTTTAGTGTCAGTTTTCAAGAAAAACGACCAATTATTTGCTCTTCATAACTTCTCAAGTTACATTTAATTGAATATCTTTGGACTGTGGACTGTTCATCAGACAAATGTGTCAGTCTGGACTCTGGGAAATTGTAACAGGTCAGACGCCTGATCAACTGATTTGACAGTTAATCGATAATCTGATGAGTATAAGTTGCAGACCTTGAAAGCTCCTCTAAATAATTTTGAACAAACACCCAAACAGGAACGAATGCAGAAGGCAGGAATGCGAGGAAACAAAGTGTACAATGAACCCTTTCTTCTTTCACTGCTGCAGTTCCAACACAATGTCTATTCAAAACTGAGGCTTTTGTATCTCTGCACAGCTGAAGCAGAGCAGGTTGTCACAAAGGACAGCTCTAAAAATAGGAGCTCGGCTCTTTCTGCAGCCGAGAGTGGCAGGTTTGTTCTCCCTGCTCTCGCATTTCTCAGCAGGCCTGACTGCTCAACACCTTGAGCTCTGATCTTTTCAACCTTTTCCTCTCATGCATTTCTGCTTGGACCCTGCAGGACTCAGTAATGAAATGCTGATATACACTAGTCCGTCTCTTGCAATGCTGATGCCATGTTTGTATGTGTGAGTCCACGCTGCACATATGGGAGATTATAATAGCTGTGTTATGCTTGAGTAAATGTCTTAAAGAGCCACCATAATCAAACACTTAGCACATCCACGGCACCATCAGTAAATCATCTCAACAGTGAGGCAAGACCCAACAGAACCACACCCACACAGCGGGGATAATAATAATCCATAGAGCCTAAAGACAGTCAATACCATTATCAAGCACATCAGCAAAGAGGCACAGTGTTTGAGATCAATCAGCTAAATTGTTGCCATTATCTCAGTTTACAGGCCCATAAGCTCTACCACAGAGATGTTTATCATTCCTCTGTCATCACCCAGCGATGTGATGGAGTCCATTCTCAACCAAGCATGCGTTTTTTTTTCTGATCAAAAACAGGATAATATGCATGGACGCAGAGGCTGCAGCATTTTTATCATGACTGTTTTCAGTTCATGTTGCTGTTGTGGTGATACAACTGGAGCATGTCATAGGCTTCCCTCTTCGTCTTTATCAGCGTCTATTCTAGCAAATGGAAGGTATTTATTAAGGAACTCCACTAGAAGCTACAGATACGACAAATGGGGAACAGACGCAGATAAAGCCGCCAGCAGAAAAACAACACAGACACCTAAAATAACACAGAAAAGCAGAAACACACAAAGACAGTGACAACACAGACAACACTGCTAATAGATACAGTACCTGAGGTTTATTGCATTCCTGGCAGCCAGGTTAAAGGAGAGAGCCATGAAAAGAAGCAGAGGAGATCAAAGTTATCAAACATGCCACTTGCCAGTTCAGGATGTGAGAAATAGCGAGTGAAAGCTGCACCGACATGTTAAAATGCAGAGTTCTGCACCAAAGTGAGAAAAATGTTCCATGTAAAACAAAGACTGAATGTAACTGCATGTGACTGCAAACTAAAATCCTATTAAAAATTCTTTAGGACCTTAAACTTTATTGTTGCCCAGTGACAATAAAATCTTTGATTAGATTCCATTGTTTTTTATGTGTGCTGCTCTTCCTGCAGCACTTATTTCTATAAATAAGGTGTCTCTCTCTATTTTAAGGTAGACAGTTAAACACTTTTCTGTGTCAAATGTACAGGTTCATTTGTATCTGCAACAAGATTATATCAAAAAATCTTTGTCATTGTTCTTGGACTCAGTAGATTAATAAAATTTCAAGGTGAAAATGTAACTTTCTCCGTGTTCTCAGCCAAGGGCAGGTAGGGAACACAGACACATGCATTATTATTCTGGCTTGCATGCACATCTTTCCATTCAGCATGCCTGCAGAGTGCTGAACAGATCACGTTAACTTCTGAACCTCCTCATTAACACAGCAGGACACTTTCGACCTCTAAATAGACAGCCAGACTCCAATTAAAAGGTGCTCCTATATATGTGTAATGCTGATAAAAATCACTATTTTTTTCAAATTATATTTGAAATCTTTGTTACAATAACCTCAAACGCATGAGACAGTGGTGGAGGGAGCTGATAGCCTTCATCTCATTCATGCTATTTAATGTTAGCTCAAATATAAAACCACAGGTTTCAGATGATGGTACTTGCCGTTTGACCCTGATCAGACAAAATATGAGATGGGGATTTTTATGGCCAATAAAGCCCTTGTAAGTTAAAATATTTCTTTTTTGGCCTGAAATGATTAGTGAATAAATAAATCAGACACTGTTAAGTTAATTAGGAGTGAGATGAAAGATTCAGATGATGATTTTTAAAAAGTTATATAAAAAGAGTAACACCACCCTCAAGTCTGTATGGTAAACATTAAGCTGCCTATTGGCTTCTTGTCGTACAAAGAGGAGAAACAGGAAAACTGTAACTGGACCTGTAAAACCAGAAACTGCAGTTTTAACTCCCAGATTTTTACAGAGAATCAAAGAAAACAAGATAAAACACATTAATTTATGAGCTTTAGTGATGCTGGTGGGCAGATATTTTTATTTTTGGACTAAATCAGGCTAATTGTTATGCTAAGCTAAGCTAACCACATTCTCTCTCTGGTTTTATATTGAACAGAGATTTTTATTTGATAAAAGCCTTCTCATCTAACTACTCTTTATAAAAAAAAAACAAAGTAAGACATAAAAAAAAACTTTCCTTGTCATGTTGATAAAAATACACTTAATATCTTTCAAATTTCCCCATTGTGGGACTAATAAAGGAATATCTTATCTTATCTTATCTTATCTTAGAGGTTGTGTCTCAGGATGTGAACTGAAGGCTGTAAAAACTGCAAACATTACGTTCCTGTTTTACAATTTGTTCTGTTTTGTCTTAAAGTCATCTCATGCATATAAAAGCATTGAACAGTTTTAAAGTTAAAGTTTATTAAGGGAAGCACTTGTCAGAGAAAATGACAAGTGAATCATCCTTATCTGCACAAACTTCCTGTCCATATATACGCATATCTTATAGCAATTAAATATGAGTCAGTAGATGAGTGAGCAATGTCACTGTCAAGGACACTCCAACAGAGCACGCAATGTCTGACAGACACTTGGACTGGTGTAGGGATTAAACCTGTGACCTTCTGATTACAGGGCCGCCCCACCGACCACCAGGCCACCCGGGTGGAGGAATGGAGTAAAAGGAGTATTGATTGCCTGCCTCCTGCTGCTTGTATAATTATTGAACAGCTGTTTGGGGCCTTTGATGCCCGAGTAGCCACTGAGTAAACCCAGAGGAGGAATATTACTCATCTGCTAAGAGAGTCTGGGGTGTCTGAGGAGGTGTGCAGGAGGGGAGTTAAACAGCACACAGAGGAGGAGAGAGATGAGATAGAGGACAAAGGGTTAAGAAGATCATGGAAATTGACTAACTCTGGACTTTTTATGGATGAAATCAGGAGTGTAGCGTTTGGTAAACACACAGCTTTATGGGAAGTCATATTCACATTTCATGTAAATGTGAGTGACAGACAGGAGCTGCACTGAGACATTAAGTGAGTGGCTAAGAGAGAGATCAGGGAGAAAATCTGTGTGTGTGCGTGTGTGTGTGTGCGTGTATGTATGTGCGTGTGCGTGTGCGCGTGTGTGTGTGTGTGTGTGTGTGTGTGTGTGTGTGTGTGTGTGTGTGTGACGGGTCGACAGCATAAATGTCTGTTGACATTCGAGGAAGAGATGGAGTGTGTAAGATAAAGTGCAAAATGGAGTGCAACTGAGAAATGGAGATTATGAGCCTTTGCAAGGGAGAATATAGAAAGTGTGTGTGTGTTTGTGTGTGTGTGTGTGTGTGTGTAAGAGAGAGATGCTAGAAATAGCTGGTGTCCATTCTGAACAAGGCACCCAAGTGTTAACCCATGGCTCTGAGCACACAGGACAGGAGACACGTGTGGAATCCTAAACGCTGTTCTCTCACTGCTCTGCTCTGTACATAACACGTCTATAAACAGATATAAAGGATTTTTTAAACGTCTCTCACATTTGTGATGTCTGAATTCCTGTAGATTTGCCTCTAATTATGAAAAAACCACACGTTTAAACTCAAACCACAGCTGTGTTTTTTTCAGCCAGTTTCAATAACAGCATCATTATGATGCATTAAGTTAAATGTGATAATAATATTTGATGTGACAAGCTTATTTTGACCGCAATAGAGCCTTGCATTCTTTAAAAACGTGGGTAAAACTTGGCTCATGGTGCTCAGAGAGAGATGGTAAACAACAAAAGAGGACCAAACGTATCTTAAATCAAAAGCTTTTTATGTGCAGTGGGTGTGGTCTTTGACACCAACAATAAATCTGGTCAGCACTCAGAACTGAAGCCAAAACTGCCCTCTTTCACCTTAGAAATATCGCGAAGGTCAGTCTGTTCCTCAGACACACTGCAGGCTCTGACACAAGAGACCTGCATTATTGTAATGAGCTAGTAAAGTATCTGAGCCACGAGCTAGCAAGCTAACACTAAACTCATACACAACTGCCATTTACATAGGCTGAATGTTGTGTTCATTGATTTTCCCAATTGAATAAACAATAAAGGCAATCACAGTTCTTTAGGCAGAATGAAGAATGGGAACGTGATCTTCGAGTGCCGGAGTTAGAAGGTTACTGGGCACAAAAACAGCAACAAGCATCGATGAGATTCACGCTGCTGTGCAGGCTGTTAAAAGGCGTCGATTAACACCCTTCATTTTATGTGACGACTCACTGCTGACCATCTTAAAGACGAAAACAAAAGCAGTGCTGAGACATTTTTAGGTTAATGAGTCCTGAATCAGCCTGACAAGGGACCAGAGACTGAAGGGTACATGGCACTATTGGCAGCTCCAAATAGGTTTAAAAAAACTGTAATTTAATTACTTTCTTTGCTCTACTTAAACTCTGTTTGAGTCCAACATTATGTCTTCACTTGCGAAGCACAAATAGATTATCAAATTATATGAAAGGAGCTACATTTATTGAGACCCATAGACTTATTTCTTGTAAACTTATTCAGTTAATAAAACAGTGTATGTTTGTTATAAACAGACACTATTCTAGTTTTCTTTCCCTTGCAAGTCCTACATGTAATAATAATTGTCCAAACATATTTTAATGAAGCTATTAAGACCAGACTCTGTGGGCTATTTACATGCCCAGGTAATAACTTGCATTATGTTTGAACCCTGAGAGCCAAATAATCTTCACTTCATACAGATAATAGCTCTGCTAAAAATGTGGTGGAGAGTGGGGGCCGGGGGCTCTGTGTGTGAGTGTGTGAGTGTGTGTGTGTGTGTGTGTGTGTGTGTGTGCACATGCACTCCCACTGGGAGCTTCACTACCAGGTTAGCATTACATTTATATTTTGGATATTAAGCTACAATGACTGAGCACGTTCAATGTGTTGCTCAGGGACAACAGCTGCTCACAGACGCTGCCAACTGCTGGGATCCAACCTGTGACCTTGGAGCTCCAGAAGAGTCTTTTGTTAACAGGAAAGGCCACTTTGCTACTGGCAAAGCATTAACTATATCGGGACTTAATGCTGATGTTGGTGGCTGCCATTGATTTGTTACCATCATGCTCGCAAAAGCAGACCTTTGCAGTTAAGATTAAATCAAAGTTCTTGCTTCCTTTTTTAAAAAATACCCTTCAGTAATATCATTATCTTTAAATAGAGAATTACTTTTTTGAACACTCTTTCTTTAATGTGTTTAGTGGCAGTGATTAGTTGAACGCAAAGGTCACTTTTCCGAATAATTTAAATTGTTTAAAGTAACTAGAAACATGTACTTAAGTATTGTACTTAAGTACAAATCTTGCCTACTTATACCACACTAAAATTATGTAATGTTTTTAACTTCCCACTAATATAGATAAAATTAAATGTGCCAGCTAAAACACTTAACATGTCCTCACAAACATTCAATAATAACATAAAATATGTAATAGAATAACTTTACCCTGACAAGGGCCTGAATTTCTACTTTTATTTTTGATACTTTAGTAGAATTTCAAGAAAAAGATCTTTACTTGTATTGTAATATTTTTCAGATTGGCATATTAATAGTTATATGAAAATATTTTGCCACCACCTTCTTAAAAGTAAACTGTGTAAACAAGGGGAGGCATCACTGTCTTCCAGAACTGTCCTCTCTGTGACATAGATTATGATATAATCCAATGAGATTGTTTAAATAAAACAAGAGCTAAGATAATTGCTGGAATGATCAATTATCTAACGACAATTCTGATAATCGAAGAATAATTTAAGTCATTTTTCAGGAGTGACTCAGCTGAATAAAAACCTTTCCTGCCAGAAACGTTTCCTTTTTTCAATCCCAAGTTCCTCCTTGGTATATTTTTCACCACCTAAATATGCTTTAGGGAAATAGGGAGGAAAATCTGAGTGGTGCCTGGCATTTTAAATGATGGAGATTAGCTTGCTATGTCAGCTTAGCATCCGCCCAGATTCAGCTCCTCTGTCATTTCGCTCCCCCTCCACCCCTCTGTCAGCAGCAGCAGCAGCAGCAGCAGAGACGTACTGCACTCTTGCTAAGTTAGCTCTCTTCTCTACTGTACTTCTAAGTGCACTCAAGCTCATTTGGGACTGCTGGTTGCCATGGCAGCTGCTCCATCCTTCCCACCGGAATGGTACTGGAGCGAGGAGGGCGAAGTGTGTGACGGGAGATGTCGGGCCATGAGAAAGTTCAGTGCAGTCTTTTGAAACTAAAACACAGGCAGTCTAAATTTAGGAAACTGGGTGGGGCCGAAGGAAGATGACGTTTGCTGCGTTTTCCCTTTTTCAGGATGATTGTTTCATAGCGTTCCAAGAAGAACTTGGTACAGTGACAGAAGCCCCAGAGGGACATCAGGAATGAAGGGAATGCAGTGAAATTGTGCAGAACAGGAAAAAACTGTGTGTAACAACTTCATGCTGGGTTATTTGCATCATTAGTGTGAAAATGCTTTGCTTCCTATTCCCAGGAAGAGAAAGCCCAAAGGAGAGAAGCGTGGTGCAATGCAATGGGCAAAAAAAACCTCTTCCTCTAATGGAGTCGAATACCTTCACATGGTTAAGACCATTACCCTTCCAAAAATATGGTGCTGTGATTGAATGTGGACCAAACCCTGTTTCAGCTAAACCATCATCAGAAAACACAGATTTTGCTCATTTGTTGAACCTGTTACACGTTAAAACAGTATTATATGTGAGGAGAAATACTGTCTAAAATAGTATTAAGTATAAAGCATCAAGTACTGGAGTACGACTTTAAAAATAGCTATAAACCTATAAACACAAGCTGTACTGTTAATGTTATGATCAGTTATCTTTTCTGGTATATTATGAGTACTTTGGATTAAAACCATCTTATGTTAATTTTGCTAATATGCATCAGAAGAAATGATATGGGTGTTTTAATTAACAGTCAGTGGTTTCCAACCTTTAATGCTTGTGACCTCTTCATAAGGTCATGCCTGTTTGTGACCCTCCTCAAAGATCAAAGTTAGAAATTGTTCAGTTAGAAAAAAATCAAGACACCAGAGGTAAGTTGGACACATAGCTTCCTTTTGTCTTGGTTCAGTGATCCTCAACAGCTTAAATGTATTTCAGGACACACTGCACTTGTACATTTAAGGAGCTATAAGACTATAAACACCTTCAGTATGTCTATGGACATGCTAATGACAGCTGAAATGAATTCATGAGGAGTGTGTTGTGTTGTGGTGTAAAAGCTTGATGCAAAAAGGGCTAAAACATGGAAAAAACTCACATGAGAAGTCCATTCTGATTTACTTACAGAGCATAATCACACAGGCAGGTACAGCACAGACAAAATGCAGTATGCTCATCAAGCCACAGAACATTTGTTAAACAGCGGGTAGATCAACACACCGCAGCCAGCAGAAGCTACAAACGTTACACACACAAGTGTAGGAACTTTAATCTAGCAGGGGGAGGATACAACAATGAATAAACACTACAGGGAGAAAAGCTAGGTGCAAAATCTGGAAACCAGGCTCAAAGCACATCTCTGCAGAGACCATGGCATCCTTCTCCAGGACACGAGACATCAAGACACAACAACCTACAACCGAAGGGTCAGCTGAGGCTACTACACACAGAGGCGATTAAACAGGAAACACAGATTTTCAGCTACGGTCTAAAGCAAGATCGCACAACAGGTTCTGAAGAAGGAGAAGCACAACAAGCAGAGCACAACAAGGCAACGGAGCAACAATGAGCCCCCTCTGGAGCGCACAGCGATCCGCCACAGCGAGGGTAAACACAAAACTGTAGCGCGGTGTAAAACTCACCGTGTGGTATCCCCGGGCTATAGGCGGCTTTCCGGTGGGGTACGGATCCACGGTGTCGATGATTGTCTGCCTCTCCCCTTTCTGGTTGATCTTCCGAAAGCGCCGACGGGACTGTCTGTGCGAGGCTTGCCGTTGAAAGTACTCCTCATTTTCATCCATATAGTCCACCTGGAAACGGTAGTGAGGGAGGGAGACGGAGAGAGGGGGGAGTGACTGTCTTCATCTTCATTCACGCACTTCCCCACTTCCCCCAATGCACACACACACACACACAAATACTCAACCCAAAAACCCAACCCTCCTACACTCCATCTCCCACCTCCACCTCCCTGCCTGCCTCCAGCCCCTCTTATTGCGTAAAAATAGAAGTGTGTGTGTAGGCTGCACGATGCACACCTACGTCAAAGGGTTCTCACAACACAAAAAGAGAGAGAAACAGAGGGATGAGTGAGGAATCTGGAGCGAGGGAGGGAAATAGGGAGCGCTAGGGGGTAGGCTGATTGACATATGGTGGTAAACAATATAGAGTGAGCAGAGGGAAAGATAAGCAGATGAAATAGACGCTCTCAACTCACTCCGTCTCTGTTAAATGTATTAACCACAATGAAATTACATGTTGAAATAAGATAAAATCCACGGTTTCGTTTTTAATAAACTGAGAGGAGGAAAAAAAATCTTTTTCCGAGTGGAAACTGGCACAGGATGCCACTTTAACATAGCAGGCAGTGAAGTCATATTCTACAGTGTTCTGAAGTATGTTTGGTTAAAGCCACTTAAATGGGACCACTGTGCTGTCTGTCTGCTTTGGGTCATGATGGAATGACATATTTAAGTTTCTTTTCTTTTTTTTTTTTTTCCTTTTTGGACCCGTTCCTCATCTCTTCTCACTTGCTACTTTCACTGCGGCTTCACATTTCACAGCGCTCAGCCTTGGGGATTACACCACTAAAATCTCTCTCTGCCGTACCAACTGCTGCCATGACAACGGCAGGGGAGCTGTGTGCGAGTGAGAGCATAAGTGTGATTGTGTGTCTAATTGCAAATCTCTGAGCAATGTGTGCATGCGTGTGTGTGTGTACAGTTTGGACACACGAGTGGCTCATTTTTCTTTTTTTCCTCTTTCTTTTTGACATGCTAAGTCTCTCTGTCATGCTTGTAAATGCAGGTCTGCATGTGTGCATCTTTCAGTTTGTTCCTCAAACTTGTAGCAGAGGGGGGTTTAGTCATGTTTATCTATATTCCAGCAGCACAAAAACCCTCCTCAGTAATTACAGGGCAGGTTGGTACTTATTACAGCAAAATGGGTAAGGCCAGAGAGTGTCTGCAGCACGCAGGGCAGAGGGTTTCATTACTGACAGGCTTGAATGTAGCTGATAGACTCACTTTACCAAAACTCTGTAACTTCCATGCACTTTTATTGATATGAGGCATATACAGCATGTGAAGGAGAGATCACTGAAGATGTGCTGTGGCTGCAGCAGCGACAACTAATCTTTAATATATGCTGATAAATATGAGTTATGTTTAAAGTCCTCCTTTAAAAAAAAAAGATGGCCAAGGACAGATTTTTTACTTGTGCTAGAAAAGGTGGAAGATAAGTGTGTAGGTGCATGAATGTGTGTGATTTAAATGTGGCAGGATCCTTTGCTAGAAACCAAATATAACACTATCTTATCAGTAGACAAATGGTTATTTAGCTGTCAAAATTGCGGAGCTTCATTCGTCACAGTGTGTGAATCTTTGCTGGTCGCAGCAGTTAAAATATTTGCACAGCTTTGTTCGCTGCCTCTCAACACACTGCTGCCTGCCGCTGGTCAACACACTGTTACGTCAGTCGTGCTTTTCATGCAGGTCTTGTGGTTTGTGTGTTTCCAATTGAATTTTTTCTTTTGTAACAGGAGACATACACAAGATGAATTTTGCATAAATCTGTTTGAGCATGGATTTCTGTAAGTGAAACTCCGAGTAACGAGTATCTCATAAGGTTTATCTTGATTATTCAGTTAATTTCATGTAATTGGTCTTTAGGCAATATTTAAGATGTTTCTTTGTTAAACAGATGCTTTTCTGCGGGCATTTTCATTATTTTCTGACATTTTATTGCACTTAAGCGTTATTTGAGATTATTATTTCCAGGTTAACAGATAATGAAAAGAATTATTAATTGCAGCTCTTTTTATCCCAGTCATCTGTTTGTCTTGCATGGATGGACACGATCACTTTAAAGGGAAAAACACCAGCACTATTTCTTATAAAAGCTAAATGTAAGGAAAGCTTTTAAAAGAATTACAAAACCTCCTAAATCAAAACTCCAGTCCATTTTAGATTCATCTCTCCAGATCTCTAAGTTGCAGTGAGTGTATACTTACTAAGAGCAACAGCTTTATAAATTTGCACAACACAGATTTTTTCTTTGAGTCTACTGTCTTTAAAGCACAAAGTCTTTAGTGAAACTGGATCTGCTCTGAGCTGAAGGCCTCCAAGGGCTTCTGTTCAACAGATGATTGTATTGAGCTGCTACCCTCTGCTTCTGTGCCCCTCTGAGATGACAATGATTTATTCCTGAAACTTTTTCAGTACACCGCATTTCATTTTCCATAAAACTGGGTCATTTTTTTTATACCAGCCTTGTATTCAAGACACATGGTGGACTCCAGCAAAGACACAGTTAAATGCAGCTGTGCTTTAAGGGCTGTGATGAAATATCATTAGGAGACAAAATATCACAGGACCAACTCTCAAGGATGTTATTTAAATTGTAACTATTCTCTGATGTAGGTAATGTAGGTTTGATGATCCACATGGGTCCAACTCACTCTAACATAAAGGAATTGCAAAATCAATAATACAACATCAGAGACAAGTTATAAAAAAAATTATCCTGTGTATGAGAATGTTCTCAGCTGCTGCATTTTTTCTTTATTTCTCAGTTGTTTAACAATAAAAGCTTTGAAAAAATAAAAATTACCACTTTATTTTGTGTATGTCACCACTGTGTTTAAGGCTCTGTGTGTGTGTGTGTGTGTGTGTGTGTGTGTGTGTGTGGATGTGTGTGGTAATGCCCTTGACACTTCAATGCTAAAAGTCTGAAAAAATGTACTCACCACAATCATTTCTGAAGGTTCCAGGACGATGCACTCACATCCGCGTCGCAGGCTGCCTGCTGATCGCTTTCCAAAACTGGACAGAAAAAAAGACATTAACAGAAATGATGAGAAAAACAACAATTCAGAAGGATATTAACAAAAGCAGAGCGGTCCTGTCCACGTTGTTTCCTGTGCTCTCTGTAAACGCTGGTTTTGACTCACTCTGATGACCAGGAAGCACAGGCAGATCACTTAAGTCTCTGTGTAAATCTATAGGTAACTCTGAGCCCAGCTTTTCAAATATGCAGATGTTGAACAGAGCATCATTGAATGGACAGTTCCTTCTTTCAGCTGGGGCCACTCCCACCTGAAGGGAAACCCCCACCTCTGGAAAAGTCCACTTTCATGACGTCACAATCTGTACAGTATGCTTCGCTCTTAATGAGAGGGGAAATATTAAAAGCAGCAGAGAGCGGAGTGTCTCCAAGCGAGGCAGCAGCCATGGAAATTCTGAGCGTGAGGAGGTCCAACTTGTGGGCCTGATGAAGAAAGCGGCATTTGTCCGACACCCAAACCTCAACGCAGAGACACAAGGACTTCCTTGTTTATTATTTTTAACATCTCAGAATGTGACCCACATCTTGTTGGCTTTTGCTGATTGTTTTGTTAGATAAACTCAAGTAACTCTGACAGAGCAGAGACTGCTGGGAATTTTAAAGGAAGTTTCTGAGTTACGGTGAAGCCACACTTCTGAGAACACACACGCAACAACACAAGCAACCCGGTCGATCGATGGTGGGCGGACAGAAAATTATTGATTCATTGATCAACTGCTTCAGTAATTATTTTAAGGAAAAAATGACTCGGACCCACTGCATCAAACTCTTGGAAATGAATAATTTTGTGTTTCTCCGATGATAGTAAACTTAAAACCTTTCAGCATTGGACCGCTGGAGGCACAACACTGTCAAAGATGTATCGTTGGGCTGTGGGCACTCGTGATTTACACATTTTATAAAGCCTTCGACTGAATGAATATAAGAGAAATATGGTCAACTGATGGATTAATAACAAAAAATAATCACTATCCATTCGTCTCATTATTTAATCTATTTATGCTTTTTAACTGTTTAAATCCGAAAAATTTCTTAATTAAGGTTTTTGCTTATTTTGTATATTCTTGATTTATTTCTCAATCTTGTATTTTTATGTCTTATTTAATTTTTCAGAGCAGCAACTAATCATCAGTCGATGAGTCACCTGTTGCTTGTCTTCAGCAGATGTTGCTGTTCTTATCAACATATAAACTGAGTCTGTGGAGGCTTTTAACAGATTCCACCTTAAACATCACTGAGTGGCATCAGCAAATTAAGTCTCTCTGGCTGTAGAAACTTCTCCTCGGTGCTAACGGTGAACTGAGCAGTGAGCAGTGGTATGTGGCTACCTGCACAGAGGCTGTAAAGGTGGCAGCTTTCATCAATCACACTGACGGGTGCAGACCTCAGGCACAGCATGGCCTAAATGCTTTGGAGCCCCCGGCTTGTGGCTACATGTTGTGGGCAAAGCCTGGTCAGGTTGGAAAATAAATAACAGCCAGCTGCAAAGAGCTGGTGATACTCTACCTGTCACTTTGGCAAAGAGCAAATAATGATTTTTTTTTTGTGGCGCCTTTTATTTTCTAAAAGTCAATTTAGCTTGCTTTGCTTTTCTCTTTCTGCCGCCTTTCACAGACAAGCCTTTGTTGGGTTTTGTGCTTTTTCCTCTTTTGTCAGCCACTCTGTTGTTTTTCTGCCAGTGCTGCAATTTTTACTTGACCAATTTGTCAACTTTTTGATGCCTCTTGAACAACAGTTTGTCATGTAACTTCACATGATGCATAATGAACTTCAGCTGAGGAGCATAAACTGAAATCAAAGTAACACTCGGTGCTTGGCCGGATCACAATGAGCCGAGCGCATGAAGGCAGTCAGGGGGTTAATGCTGATGGTTGCTGTTTGCTTTGCCTGAGCTCCAGTTTAATGCGTTTTAACTCTGCCTGTATCCACGACGTGCACAAGCCTAAATTCCACCACAGGGCCAAACAGAGCTACAGCATGAAGAGCTTACTCAATATTTTCGCTCACACTCTCACAAGAAGACAAAGGTTGTAATTCTTTTTCAACTTATTTCCAGAAAAGATGATTTGTCAGCTGGGCAGCAGCTTCAGAGAGAGGAGCGAGTGCTTTTGATCTGGTTTAACAGACGTTTGGAGTCGGTACCAGCTCTGATCCTGCTGAGCCTCCTTTGGCCGGCTCTACTGTGAAAAATGGGAGTAGTGATTCCACCCATTACGCATCACAAAACACGCGAGGCCACCAAATGCAAACGCCAGAGTGACATGTTCAATCTTGTTCCTCCATTACAATTCTAACATTAGTAATCCAATCCACCATTTTGCAGGAGGCAAATGCCACTGGCAATGTGAGATATTGAAGAAGGGATTATGGAAGTGGAGGGTGAGGGGTGGGAGGGTGTTTTTCAAACACAAAAGTGTCTTGTTTGGAGATTAAAGCCTCCACTGCTGTATGACTAGTCCTGGGCAGATATAAAGTACAAACTGCTGCGTAGGTGATATGAATGAGACAAATATGTCCAAAACAAATCCCTTATTCTCATGAGGAATGCAAGGTTTCACTGGAGTGCAGACGACTCTGCAGCCATCAACAACGTCACACGGCCAAATTTGACCAGTGCAAATATTTGATACTTATTAGCTTTGCTAATGATGTCAAAGTATGTGCACAATCTATTTCCTATGAATTATTCAGCACTGAGGAGCCCAGGTCCATGAGTTGATGTAATCTTTTCTTCCTGAGAACCACAGTGTGTGTGTTGGCTGACAAACTTTCAAAAAAAAAAGATAAGAGGATTTAAAAAAAAAAAACAACAGATAAGGTGCCAGATGCTTGAACAGGTATGTAACTCATTTATATCAGAGCGTAGTACTGAGCAAAGATTATCAGTGTCATACCTTCCAGTTTCCACGCCAAAATGCAGCTACGTATGCAAGCGCGCTCAACTGTGCAGTTTTGCAAACCACTTAAAAATCACCTCACAGAGGCCATTAAAAATTCATGAGGATGTAGTGTATATAGAATATAAACTCAAAAAAGAAACTTATAAGAGAGAAATCTTTTTTTTTAGATCAACAAATTTAAAAAAGCACTAAAACTAAACACAAAATCATTTTTTAAATCATTTTCTGATTTGCAAATTGTATTTACACAAACACCCAACTTATCACAGTTATGACCGAAACTTTCTGAAAACTCTGTATCTTTAATTACACATGAAACTTCCTGAAATCAATCCTGGATTCCTCTTGTTATCAAAAGTCTGTTAGTAGAGGTAATATAACCCACATTTGATAAATGGAGCTACAGTGTTTATTCAGAGTATTTTGTAACTCTGGCCAACTCTGCCGTCATACAGCTGCTGGTGATTTGGACATTTGCAAGTCAAAACAAAATCTTACTCATCTCTTAACATCCATTTTTTAAAACACAAACATTGTATGAATATATCAATCTCAAAGCTAAAAGCTAAAACACCTCCTTTAAAGGAAGTTTTTGACCTAAATATGTGCACAGGTGTAGCACATGTTGCTTAAAGATGACATGCAGGTGACATCGGTGGGTCACTAACCTACTTTCCTGTTTCATAACGTTAAGCAAACACTGCCTGTTCTACACATTTACCAAAAGAAAATGAGAGTTGACTCCATTTTGAGCTGGACTTAATTTTACTGAGAGGCAGTTTTGTCGTTTAATCTAACAAGCTTTATCTGAAAAGCACCTTTCAAAAGGTTAGTACAATTTAAGTGCATATTAACAGTAAAACAACTGGAGAGACATGAAATATAGATTCTCTTCTACTGTTATTTTAAGAAGTTCCCAAATGTTCTGCCATCAGGCACTTTGTTTGAGCTGATTTCAGACAGGCACATAGTTTCTCCTTTTCATATGAAACCCTGAAGCCTTGTCTCAGTTGACAGACTGACATCTCCCCTACCTCAGTGGCCTCGCATTCCCGTTGGTTATACAACAAGCCTGGGCGTCTGGAATGTCAGTCCACATGCATCACCGGCCTTTCACTCTGTGTGGCTGTTAGCCCACCGCCAAAGCCTCAGATCCATTCTGCTGTCTGACTGAACCAGTGCAATCCCTAATCTGCACCCCTGGTCTGAGCTGGAGGACGAGGAGGAGGAGGAGGAGGGTGAATGGTGGTGGGGGTGCCACACTCTGTTAAGCCATTTAACTGAGTAAGCTGTGAGAGTGCACACCAGCCTTTTTAACCCACTAGACCCTTAAGAGGGACAAAGATTAAACTTCAGGGTTATGCAAGACCGAGCACAGGAGGAAGAGGAAGGCAGAGGAGAGAGAAAATGAATGTCTCAGGGCTGTTTAAGTATATGGAAGCAACAACCAGGCGTGTAGGGTTTACCATCATCCCTCCAGAGCTGCAGCTGACCATCCAACCAGCTCTCACCTTCCAAACATAAACAGAATTCCTTGGAGTAACAGCATGGCACACCACACACACACACATACCGCGGACCTTTGCTCCGCCACTTCTGAAATAGAAGCTGACAGCGATGCCAAGAATGTGCAATTGACTCGTGACTTTTGCTTCCCAAAATACAACTTCACTGACATCGTAATGGGTACTGAAGTAGAGAGTTTAGAGACAGCTACTGGGCTAGCCGCTCCAAACTTTTCCAAGATATATCAATCAATCATTGCAGCATCTATCATCCATTTTTAACACACACCCCTCACAGCAGGAGCTCCGCAGCTTTTGTTTTGGCTTCAAAGTTGCCAAAAGTCTTGTCTAAACCCCAAAACATGAAGAGCACACACCCCTGTTACTGGCAGCACACACTGCACACCGACACATCCAAAATAACATCAAAGTTGTGTTTCACATTCCTGACTTGAAGGTTTAACTGCACCCAGCTCCCGGCTCGGAGACGAGGCAGGTTTTTAAATTGCAACCAAGAACACAGGAGTTTCTAGGCAGAGCTTCGGTGAGTCACGAGCAGAAGTTAGGTGCTGCTGTAGTCTCGGACACTCACCCCCGACGCTCCAAACTGCTCCCAAAATGACACCAGCACCTGATTGGATAAGATGGTCCCTTCCTTCTGAAATATCCCCTTGCTGTTAGTCCACAGTCGGTCCGACAAGCATGTTCCAAGTCCCGACACTTTGGTGTGACTGCGGCATATCGTCCCACTCACAGCCCAGTGCTGCTGTCTGAGGTCTGTGTGTAAGAATGGGAGCGTGTGGCTCAGGAAGGGAGGAAGGGTGTGTGGATCAGCCTCTGCCCGATGGCTCTGCCCCCTTCTCTCTCTCTCTCTCTCTCTTTCTCTCTCTCACTCTATTTCTCTCTCTCTCTATCTCTCTCTCTCTGTGTAACGTGTTGTGTTGACTGCAGCGAGCATTCCAGCGTGCGACTCACTTCCTGCTGCAGTTACAAGTGAATGAGTGTGTGAGGGTGAGGTGTGTGTATGTGTGGGTACATGTGTGTAAGTGTGTGTGCAAGTGTATGTGTTTGCACACATGTTAGTGCTGCTTATAACTTCTCATTTAAGTCAAAGTTACTCATTCACCTCCATTATCAATTGAATGAAAACATCCTCTACAATAAACTGCATGGAAGTTGCATTGAGTAGTTTTTCAGTCTTTATTTTTAAAAAGTAAATTCATGGGTAGAAAAACTGTCTGGTTTATCATTTACTCAACTCAATCTATGAATGTACTCAGACCAATTGTGAGCCAGTTAGCTAACTTATTTCCCAGCATCTAAAGTATCGAAATTAAAATTCTCCATGAGCTTTTTTTCACTTCTTTTACAGAAGTCACATGACACAGGGTTAGAATGGCTGTTTTCCATATAAATGTCTCAAAATAGTCACACTTTCTTGTCCTTGATCATAATTAAAACCATGATTTAAGATTAAAAAAATAGCAACACAAATTCTAGCTCTTTATTCACACTTTTAGTTGTTTACTTGAATGCTGCATTTTTCATGACATCTAGCTTTTGCTTGTTCCTGCTGAGTTTGAATGTACTTCAAGTGGTAAGTCTGCCAAACGAATTAATGTAATATAATGTAAAAGCATGCATTGCGGCCACTTCCACATACTGTTCAACTTCAGCCACAGATTTCATACTAATGGATCAGCATTAATCCTCGTATGAATGTGGAAGCCAACAACATAGCACCAGATGTAATGACTGGGCAGCACAGTGTATAAAGGATTAGACTTAGTTAGACTTAAGACTGCTTTACTGGTGAAAAATAAACATAAATGTCAACTAGCAACTCACTTTAATATTTAACCCTAACTGAAAAGTTGTTAGTGAACTTGTTGTAAGGTTGGGGGAGTTAAAAGCTCCAAAAACATTGGATCCTACAATTCCCATGGTGCAATTTACTACTGTCTCTACATTAAAACCTTTCTGTGAGGAACTCTAAATACTTAAATTTCTCAAAATTCATGGCCTGAATTTATACTGTAAGTTTTACAAAATTAAAGTGTCCACAACAGAGCCAAGATTACTCTGATTACTTTATGTTTGTCACTTTTTAAAACTGTTTCAGAATCACAAAAGACATTAAGTAACTGCTCTCACAAGGCAAAGGATAACTTTCATTCCTTATTAAATGACACAAATGTATAAGAGGTGGTCAAGAGCATCTTTAATTTAGTAATCAGTAACATTAATACATGAGAGCAGCTCACAAACACATTATTAAGCACTGCTTCAGTTTAATCCATGTTTCTTACTGTCAGAGATGAGTCTGCTCAGGTTATTGCTGACTGTTGAGGAAGGATTTGAACGCCACTGACCTTTTCTCCCAGCAGTTTACGCAAGCAAAAAACGATGATATACCTCTGCTAACCGGCTGCTGAAATGAGCTTATTCAGTTAAAAACTGGTTTTGTTTAGCTGATGATCTGTTCAGTGAATGACCGGAGGTAACGTCCTGACAGCAGACAACCAATCATAAATGCAGGCAACAGCATGAAAGAAGGGAAGTAAAACCAGTACAGGGTCAATAAAGGATACATCATGGTGGAAGTTAAAGTTCAATACAGCAGGATGTTATATGATATACAATGTTATATTCTTCTGAGCTAACGTTGTCTGTTGGACAGCACCCCTCCCTTCATTTTGTAATTCATGTACAGGCAGGAGACCATAAGATGCTTGCAGATTAATTAATTTGTTAATGATGCTTTAAACTTTTTATGATGAAAAGGGTGGGATGTGATTCGTTAGAGTGGACCAAAGACGACAAACAGCAAAAAGCCTCATATGTCAGATCTTTGTCTTTCTTCAGGTAGTTAGAAAACCTTAACATGTAGTGTGAGGCTAACCAATAGAAGGACAGTGCTCTCTTTCAACATGTAACATGAAGACGCAAACTAATAATGATTTTTTAATTTTATTTCAGTGACCTTGAAACTACTTTTCATAACTGAATTTAGAGCCAAAGCTAAATGAATCCTCTATACTACACTACAGTGTCACCCGCTACAATGGGAGGGCAAAACAGACAAATCTCCACCGTTAAGTGATGATGATTCCAGTTTTGGTTTCATTAATAAACCTTTGCTGTTGGTGCAGTCAGAAATAAGGAATCAGTCATCGTCTGACACTTTCCTGGTGCTTGTCATCAAAGATGGCTGACTATGATTGAGTTGAGTCCAACATGTAGTCCGCTGTGTTTCTCTGCCAAGTCACAGCAAAATCTGACGAAAAATATCATCTTGAACCTGACCTTGGCATACGAAGGTCCAATTTACAGATTTCCTACATGTTTTTACACAGCATGTGTTTCTACATGTTTATTAAATCTGTGTCACGCATTTAGTAAGACGCATGTATTTAGGTTGTACATGATTTCACACGAGCTGCTGGGTTAAATACGGCACAGAGCTCCGGCTTCTTTTACTTAATGACTGAGTCATTCTTCTTCCCCTGGATCACATCTCACTACAGCAGCCAGCGAGGGGAGGGGAGCGGAGAGACAGAAGCACTGAGCGGATGATGAAAGCATATCAGGTTTTCAACCTTGCTGCCAGTTTAGATATGAGCAGCCATTTCTGGGCAGGTCCTGTCTGAAACCCAATTCCACCACATCTTTAAAAGCATCAGGAAGTCCCACTGGACTCCATTCAGTTCCTCGTGTCACAACCAATTTCCCCTCTGAGTCATTCTGCCCTGACCATTCCTCCTCTTTTTTTTTCCCTCTGTCGCTGAGGCCAGTTAAAAAAAAAAAAAAGTGTACTGACAGGAAAATATTTATGAGTATGAAGGAAAAAAATGCTAAGAATTGCTGTAAAAGTCATGTCCAAGAGTTCTGAGATAACAAAACTATGCTTCAGGCTTCATTGAGTAAATATCTCAACACATGAGAAAAAAATGTAAAAATATTCAAATATGTCACTTCTGGAATAATACTGACAGAGTTACAGTAATGTTTCCTCCCATTGTGTCAAACGGTTTCCAGTTAAAAAAAAAACAAAAAAAAACAATTAATCAGGCTGTTGCTGTTACTGACCATGAATAATTTCTCTGGCAATGCAAAGAGGAACACAGTCATAAAACCATTGTCATTCATAAATAGTTTCTCAATCTTCAACTGAAAATCTAATTCACATGCTGAATGAGTTTCATGGCCCAGAAGTCCTTGAAAATCAAGTTGTGCATTTTAAAAGTGTCATCGTCAATGTGTCAAAAATGTTTTCTCGTCACTGGGGAAAAATGTCTTGCTTCATTTCATCCCCCCTAAAGTAATGTTTTTCATACAGAAGCTTTACACCAATATCTGCTCCAAAGAAAGTGCTCCCAATAGCTTCTATCTAGTGTCTGAATAATTAAAATTGTAGCTAACGATGTCCCAAACAACCAATAAAAACACACCAACCAAAGAGCACACAGTCCAGAAACTGTGACGGGTCATTTTTATCAATGAACACAAGGACTTTAGGTTTAATTACAAGAAACATTCTTCTGCTTTCTGCTGTGATTTGTTCTGATTTATCTTAATCAATTTGCAGCTTGTGCAACATTTGTATAATTTAGCTGCGGTTGACAGAAACAGGACAGTTTTGTGTTGTGCAGTTGGCATCACTCCGAACAATGTGAGCCGGCCTTTTACAGTCTCATGCAGCAGAGTGGAGCCCTGCACAAGCTTTCTTGCAACAATATGCTTAGTAAACATTTTCAGAGCCTTCTCTTCCCCAGTGACTGCTGTCGGGCATTAACTTTAATCTCCCGATACCTGTAAATCCCCCTCAGGTATCCCATTCACACACTCTCACCTTGTCAAAACTGAAAAGGTTATATTTAAGAGGGGAGCAGCTTTGTGGCACTTTTCCGATCGAGACTTGCTTTTAAATGCCTCCCACGTTCATATGAATCTGGAGAATGACCGCTGCCGACCTCCACAGCACTGCTGGGACAGCTCTGCTTCACGGGATAAAGTGGCAGGCCAGACCTCTGAGTGGTCGTAGGTGTGTGTTATGCAAGGCTAATGGATGAAAAGATCATTGTTTTCAAGACGCCCACAGAGTTGGTTCATGTAACAGATCCACTTGCGAAATCGCAGCTTTTTAACATTTGGATCTTGGCTTCAAAGGTGGTGATCACTTCAGTGAGCTGACGCCTGAGAGCTGCAGAGGGAGACATGAATCTTAAGTCCTCTGGAGGTGTCTTAGATAATTACTATCCATCATATGGGTGCGCTGTGGTGACAAACTCGCTCTCTACCATTCGTCTTTCCTCAAATACTTCAAATGCTTGTATATTAACACAATCTCATCAGGAAAAAAGATGCTGGAATTCTATATCAATCCTCAGATGTTTGGAGTGACTTTTAACACTTTTAAATAATGCTGAGCGATGAGAACAAAATAAGCTTGTTAGATTTTCTCCTCAAGGTTGCTGACACTACTGTCAAAACAGCTGACGGCTGCTCAAAAAGTTTCTAGATGGCTCAACTTATGTTGATGTTTAAACGTGGTGGTTTGATGTTGCACTCAGTTATAAGCAGGACTTTATAAACTCCTGGGAAACACCTCAGTAAAAGTCTCGTAATTAGCACAGGTTATAGATTAAAATACACTATAATGTGGTTGTGTGCAGCTAAAAGAGCACTAAAAAAGTATTATTTTACAGTATTTGTTACCTATTTAAACTTTTCCTATGACGACAAACTCCAAATTACTTACTAACCCTTTGCTAACTAAAAAAATGTATTAAATCCTGCTGTGGTAAATTGATGAGGAACAGAGTGACTATGAGATCTGTAATTACACAATCTGGCCACAACGTCAAATTGCCTCATTGCCTCGAATGGCACACGTCCCAGTGGCTCGGTCAGTTCTGCGGAGAAGCTTACAGTTACAGTGACATTTTGTGAGAGTGGTCACGCAAGACGGTATTTAGTTCTCTTTATGAAAATGTGTCTTATTGTTATATCAGTGGGTATTTTATGGTGCCTTCCTTATCTCCTTTGTTTAAGACTTTTCCTTTGGAAAACACAGAGAAATTTATGCAGAGACCTTGCGAATGCTTTGTCTCTCTGGCATTGCAGGAAAGTCATGATGATGCCATCTCTTGCATTTTCTTGCAAGGCAGCAGCCCAGCAGCATCCTTCTCTAAGCCGAGACAGCTAACTACACTGTAAATGAGAAGCTCTGAAATATCTGCTTGTGCAAGGACACCAGTAAGTAGAGCAGATTTAAATCACATGGTAAGAAAAACAGTAAAATCCATTAGTTTGCAGCAGTGGTCATTTTCTGTGCAGTGATTCTCTTTTCTGACGAAATCCATAAAATACTTTTATTATTTTATAAATCTGGTTGAAACATTTCCTTCCTGCGACAAGCTCATGTGCCCTTTGTAAGCTTAAGCAGCCTCTGTGCAAACAACATTTAAAAGCACAACTTTTTTGTAAAATGAATCACACTTGTTTAATCCTCTGCATAAAAACAAATTAACAAAAGAGGAAACAAACTTAAACGAAAGGGTTAAAATTAAACTAATCTCTCTTTGACAGACCAGGATTAGTTTTTTTTTTCTCTTCTGTGACTTTTCAAAAAAAAAAAGGCTTTAAATGGAGGAAACCTTTTGCATTGAAGTGCACAGATCAAGCCTTCAACTATTGTTCTGGAACAAAATGTGTGATAATCTTACCTGCTTCTTGGCAGGAACATTGATTCCTTGATGAAGACGGAGCCGGACAACAGGATGTACCAGCAGCTTCCGATGTCGTCGGGGCTGGAAGACAGAAAGAGAGACACAGTCAGCAAAACTTACCACAGGATGCAAAGGAGACGGCAAAAACATCTCTGGTTGGTAAAAAGAGTAGGACGTTGCCTAAAAGTAGCGAGATACAGCTTTAATAGATGTTCAAGTCCAAAAATCACATAATTCTGAATTTTTAAGCAGTAGCTACTCTTTCATTAGGCTTTTAAATTTATAAATAAATCATGTGCAGAACAGGATAGTAAGTTCAGATTATTGACCACTCTTCAAAACAAACTACACAAAATTCCTAGAAGACATCTATTGGCATTTCCCCTGTGATGTAATCGGACTACCTAAAGATTTCAGTGTGTTGGTCAGAAAAGACGTCGTATTAAAGAGCATTAACTGAGCTCTGAGAAACTCTAATGGACATTTTTCACCATTTTCTAACTTTTTTTGGACCTAATAATCAATCTGCTGAACTAGAAAAAAAATCACAGACCGACGAAACATGCAAATTATTATTTGGAATCCAAAGCTTTTAATTGCTGGTATGTTTTCCTGATAATTCCCTTGATCTTTATGCTGCTGAGTGTGCAGCGAGCTAAATACAGATCACTGTTTTTAGAAAGACAGTGAAAAGTAGAAAACATGAAATGGGAGAGCAGAGAGTGTTCGAGAGAGAGAGAGAGAGAACTATGAATGAACTGAGGAGTCATGTCTCATCCGCCCACACCCATGGCCCTGCTGAGACACACAGACGAGGAAATTGGGCACTGCAGACGAAGTAAACTCGGGCTGACCTCTGGATGATGCGGCTGGCTGTCAAGCTCTCACAACATGACTGGTAAACAACCACACAAACACATACACACTTACACAGACACACATACACATACACTTCCACCGCACTTATGCAACATTTTTAGCTTATTAATTTAAATTACAGACATTTTTTTTTTCAAGTTTTACCTATTGCGTGGCGTCATAACATCATAACAGAACCAGAGGCCTTTTAAAGGAACATCAAAGATCTCGCTGAGGTGTGTTTGCTCTGAGATAAAACTGCTCACTAAATATGAAAAAAATTCAGCCTGTCAGTGTTAATAAAGCATGCTAGTGAATTTTTAAGGATAACACAGTTTTTTATGTATCCATTTTGTTTCCGTGCTTATCTAGCTTATCTCAGGACTTTCATGGCCAGCAAAGGGATTGCAAGGAGATAATCTCACAAGGCCGAGATGCACTGAATCATCTACACACAGTACAGGAGGGATTATCAAAGCGGCTGTGTACGTTAACGTATCCTGAATGCAAACAAATGCCATGGAGGCGGATAAGTAAGTTAATGCATGCTTTCATTCATTTGCAACCTGCCCGAGGGCTTCAAGGACAAACATCACACATACAATCTTTCATTTTTTTACCTGAAATGTGATAAATATGGAATTTTTGGTGGTTTAATTGATTATTATAATCTCAATAAATTTTGCTGAAGCTGAACAAAGCAGTTGTGTGAGCTTGGACTTGAAATTTGATATCAAGTGTTGTTTAAAAAACGCCCTGTTAAACAGTTAAATAATCAAAAATGTCACCTTGCAGCCTCTTGACAGTAAAGGTAAGTAACGAAGTACAAATCTGCAGAAGGAAGTATTTTTTTAAGATATCGAGACCATTTGTTCTCTGATTCTGGGAATTTTGTGATGAATGCTGAACTTGTTGACAGAAACAAGAATGTCAGTGAACCAAAACTGCTTTCGTTTTGTTCTGACGATTTTAACAACAGCTGCATTGCAAACATTATGTAATCAATTAGTATCAAAATATCACTTGATTTACTGTCTCAGTTTGGTGCTTTTGTTGCTTATTTCAGCATCTCTACAATTTCAACACAAAACCTGTTTAAAGCGTCTAAATGTTTGACTTATTTTGACATTTGATTTTTCTTTTTAACTCAAATTGTGAAATAAGGCTACGCATGACTTATCAAGGGAGTTAAACTTATTACACGTCTTATGCAGTCCTTTAAAGCGATGATTTGAAATTATCAATACTTACTTATTTGCAGAGACTAAGATGAAAGGATCAATCCCAAGTTCATGCTTGTACAGTGAATACAAAGCTTGGTAAAGCTTAGCGATTTAGCTTAGTTTAGTGCAAAGACTGGAAACAGGAAAAACAGCTTGTCTGGTTCTGTGGAAAAGAAGCTAATCTCACCTGTCGCGCCTCTGAAGCTCTCTTGTTAACAGGTTACATCTTGCTTTTTTTATTTGTATAAAACAGGTTGAGATGGGTGTGACAAGCCTGCTGGATTGTTTTTTGACAAGACGCAGACACAGACACTTCCTAAAGTCTCAGTTTAAGCTCCTGTATTTAAAGGTTTGTATTTTTGAATGGATGGAATAAACAAGATGCTAGGCTAAGCTAACTAGCTCTCAGCACATATTAAACTTTTGCTGCTTAATTATCAGCCAGCATTAGCTCAGGTAGGAAAGCTTCAAATGAAGGTGTGAAAACCTGTAATTATCTCTGCTATAAATGCACTGCATCAACGTAGCTGGAAATTCGAATAGACAACTCTCTGTGCGAAGCTTCCATCTGTCTGTTTACCAGTCGGCACTTTGCAACGGCACCTCATCACAGACAGACAACATCTGCTCATCGCGCCGTAATCAAACCTCGTACTTGAAGGTGCTTTTAGCAGCAGCTTGTGTGATTATCGCTGAACATTTTCACCTGGTCCGAGTGGGACTTTTTAATTGGAACCAGAGGGGAAAGAAAAAAAGCAAAAATCAATGACCAATCAGAGATCAGCAAGGTGGGACTGGTTTTTGCTTACAGAAAGGTAAAGGATGAGTGCATTTATTAAACACCCGCCCCCACGCAGACACATATCTTCACACTCAGCATCACTGTGCTGACTGAGTTTTTTTCTAATCACTGAGAACAAAGTCTCGCCCCTCCTTCCTCCTCCTCCTCCTCTCCACACTTTCTTTGCAGAGCTAATGAGGCTGCAGACAGCACACCCTACTGACACACTGCAAAGTCTCCCTCAGCATCCATTCTCCTTTTCCTTCTTCCTACTGATCACTACTCGTCTCTCTTCAGGCTCCTTCCATCCTTTTATGGTTCTTCCTTGCATTCAGAGATGACAGGAACGAGATGCTCAATTATTAATTTCTGGCACGCAGATGCGACCAAACGAAGGGAGAACCTTGCATGGCTGAGAAAGAGGAGGAGGAAGAGAAGATACAACACCAAAAAGTAGAAGATAGGAGACTTTTATGCATCGCGACAGCTTGACTGAACTGGGTCACGCGTACTGGAAGCGATCGTCAAACGCTAAACATCATCCACCAAAATCCCCCGAGGAGCCTTGAACAGCGGGGAATCCGGTTATTCGAGTGCCACGGAGGCGCTGGAAGCGAAGGGGGTAAAATGATAAGAAAAGGTTGATTTTAGCATCATGGCTTTCGTGAAATCAGGATCTACTTTTATGAATTCAAGAAATAAATGGCCCTTTTTAAAATGTGAAACTACGCAACATTGGACTGTCAGAAAATGGTGTGTTAGGCTTCGACGTTCACACACTTTTTTCACAGGATATTATCGTTTGGCTTTGGGTTTGGACAGGACTTGGACTTACATGGTTGGGTAATAAGAGCATGAACACAGAAAGATATGTCTGACAGGCACATTTAGTGGCCCTATGCAAACACGCAACTAAAAATATGAGCATTTTAAATTGCTATTGTTGCAATGTTTGCACCATGAAACTCTCATGAGACAATGTCAATGCCACAGCGGTTTTGGTGAAATTATGAAACGAAACATTCAATCCACTTTTGTAATCATTCAATTGTCCTCAAAGCAAAGTTGTTTTTTCAAAAATCTACAGCTAAAACATGACAGAGGTGGGGGGTGGAGAGGGCTGAGGGTTTGCTGGTTAATGTTCAGGATTTGTAGTGTTTAAATTCACTGAAAGATTTCTAACAAGCAGATTTTGCAAAGCACCAACATACTGTGTTTGGGAAGCGGTCTTAAAATTTCTTCCTCTCTAAAACCTTTTTGTCTGCATTCTTACATTAATTCATCATGTTCTTCTAAAATGATTTGATAAAGTGATAAAATGATTTATTAATTAAGTAATAATAAAGATTTCTCTCTTAAGCAAGTTTGGTCAAGTTTGCATTTTACTGTAGCCCACTTGTTCATTAAATGGCAAAACACATCATGTATAAATGGTAAATTTCACAACATGACAACCAAAAAATAAATAAAGGAAAGCTGCGTTCAACTCATGTTTTTGTTTCTATAACAGCAGAAAAATTAGTTGAAATTATTCACTCAATTGATCAAGCTGCTCACTTCTAATCGACAATTCAAAACCTCAGGATGTTTAGTCTAACATCATGGTGAAATTTATAACGAATAGGAGACTTTTCTTTTTTGTTAAAAAAAAGGAGGTAGTTTGCAATCAAATTGAAAATACCGATAAGGACAGATCATCACAATATCAAAAATATAGTTTTTCCTTCTTACCTGTGCTGTTATTTGTCCATGTAGATGGTTTGATTTGAGCTGCTGAGGTTAAAATGTTTCCATCCTGTGCTGTCACAAGCATGAGCTGCTCATCATTACTTCAGATAATTATAAACACTGAGTTTCCATCTGACCCACATCGACCAATGAGAGTCAGAGGTCAAGGGATGCATTGAAAGAGCTGACATGAAAGAGGTTAAAGGCTGACCAGAAGCTTCTGGCCCCCTTCAGCAGCTGTAAAAAGTGCCAGGTCAGCCTCCATCTCAGAAGGGCTTTGGCACTATAATCTCGGGATGGTTAATCCTGAGAGGTTCACGCTCTCACAGTATGGGATGTTTTCATGAGATATGGAGTGTGACTCTGTCTGTGTGTGTGTTTGTGTGTGTGTGTGTGTGTATGAGAGAGAGAGTGCACGTACATGCATGTAATGTTAGCACTCTACCCATCTAAAGCCCCAAGAAGGAAAAATGAGTACTTTTATAACTATTACACTTATCCTCCCATCATTACACCAGGACGGCCAACTGTTAGGGATTGACGGAGTGAAACTCTGAGTGTGCGGGTTGTTAACTAGGTCATCTGTGTGACTAAGTGGTTTTATCCAACAGCAGGGATGTTCGTAGAAAAAGAAAAAAACATAAATATGTAGCCAGAAATACGTTTTTTGTGAAATGTTCTCCTTGATTTTCTTTCTAATACAGGTTTCTTGGGTGCACTTCACACCCCTTTTACAGAATATAGCTTATGATACACATGAAAATTAATCCCAACTTCCCACTCATGATAATGTCCTTTTAATACTTTCACTTCCACAATAATGTGTATTGTGTAATTCACCACAAGGAGCTCTAATTCTGCTACGACAAGGAATACTCCCTATAAATAGAAATGTACATTTTAATGTTTCACTGCATTTTGTTAATGTTCTCCACCACTCCTCCTTTTATGATAACTCAAATCAATACCTGACATTAATCATATTTGTCCTTGTGACAAGAATATTACTGCTTTTTTTTAATACCCTCTTTCATGCAAAGGTGCCTTTCTCCTTTAAGGAAATGAACATGCACCGAGGCATGTTTCAATGCGTAGGTCATTCAAGTTTTACAGCTTAATAGAGATCCTATCACTGTTACATTCCCCTACTGACTTTAACAGCTCTCATTCTGCAGAAGATTACTGCTGTTGTTATAAACAAACCAGGAAATGAAGTCAGGCTCTTAAAAGCTGGTATTTTCATGAGAGAAGATAGATTAAAATCTTGACAGGAGGAAAGTCGATCTAATCTGCTGCTGTTTAACACCCAGCTCTTATCAGGAAGAGTCCTGACACTCTTTTATAGGTTCACACATGCATGTGTGTAAATTCTTGTACACATGAGGCCGCGCAAACAAACAGTTGTAGAAAGACACAAATAGGCATTATGCCTGGACACTCATTAAGATTAAATGAGCAGGAAGGACATTAATCTGCTGTGTCTTAATGCTTTTTAGCAAATTACACATGTTTTTACTCTCTTCTTCTCTCATTCCCCTTTAAATGGGAAGCCAACATACGATGCAGGTCTGCTGAATGCATATTCAACCTGCACTGGACTCACTCTCGTAAAAAGAGCTGTCACAGGTTGATATGTGTTTTTCTCTGTGAGCAGATAAATCACTCTGCTCTGTAGATCAATACATTTCACTGATAAACCAGAAAATTACATAAAATCACAACATATTGTTACTAATCATCAAATGAATTTAATGTTAGTTTCATTTTTCTCCTTCTGTTTGTGCACTCACACTTACACTTCCTCACAGGCTTTTTATCTCTTTCGCTTCACTTTTTTCCTTTAATTCTAGAGAAGTAAGAATGATGTTAATACTTTTATATCGTAAAAGTAAATAAATTTACAACCCATTCAGGTCTCTCTGTGGAGACCTATGCAGCTGACGCAGGTTTGAGCAGTAACTGAATCAGCCTGACTAGGGATTAAACTACATCCACGCAAAGCTGTCTATATTGGAAGATATTATCTAAACTCAGGAGGGTCTTTCAGAAAAACCTTATCTTCATGAATGTGAAACACCAGCTTATTGTCAACAAAGGAAAAAACTGGGAGAAAAGGGTACTTTTATTAAGATTCAACCTGCTTTATGTTGACATATTATTCCTTGTTATGCAGAATGCCATTTTTTGACAAGAATTTTACTTGATGATCCGAGAAAGAGCTTTAATAACAAAGATGCTTAAATGCAAAATGAGCTTATCTTTAAACTAGGCTGTGTGCTCGACTATATGTATAGGTTTGTGTGTGTGTGTGTGTGTGTGTGTGTGTGTGTGAGACTGCTGTGGGGGACCTCAGGGAATCTTGCTGAAACTGGACTCTATTATGCGACCACCGCTTAATCTGCATTCCTATTGTTTAATCAGCTCCCACACCGCCAAGTGGGCTTCTAATGAGGTGCTGACTCTTCCCCATCATCCCCCAACACACACACACACACACACACACACACACAGAGAGACCCACAAACACACACAGATGTACACACAAACACAAACCTACACAGGGGATCAGGAGGCACAGAGGGGACAATGCGTCCTCTCTAGCCCCTTGAGAGGCTGATAGAGTTAATTAACTGTCCTCATTTCTCACCATGGGTGTTTGGGAAACGTCAACATGTGACAGCAGTCAAAGATGGTGTGTGTGTGCTTACTGCTCACTACAGTTGTGGCAGTCTTTTAAATGGGTCCAAACGCACTGAGAGGCTGTCAGGATGCTTTCAAGAAATCTTTACAGTTATATTAACCCTCCACAGCATCCAGCTGAAAGAAGGAAGCATACAAGTACTACTACTAGAGACTAGCTAGCTTTTTCTCCACTGAAGACAGAGCTCTAAGGAGCCACTACAGATACAGTTTTTCATTGTTGATTCATTGTTGATTCAGTGCACATTGACATGTTATTGAATCAAGCTGAATTTAAACTGGAAACTCCTTCTGGTTTCTCTCTCTATGGGTTTGTGCTGTAGAGTGGTTTGGTGTCACACTTAAAAACAAACACACACATACACCTTCATAAAAGCTTTGTCTGACTGCTTCTGTGCTTTATGGTCATTTGTTGTCATCTGAGTCACCCAGGTCGCTGCATTGTGTCGACCTGGCCTGCCTGGGCTCATCAATAACTCTGAGTAACAGCCCAAGCCTGAGTGTGCTTTGATCACACAGGATTGAAATACCGTTCCGCTGGCTGTCCCTGTTGTTTTTTACGCATTCACATGCTGGTAGAAATATAAGTATTGACCATCAATATCCATTTGCACACAGGCATCCACACCTATGCAGTTCAAGGCATTGTGGTACTTACTAGTATAGGACTTCATTGGCTTCATGTCTCTCATAACGCACCGTCTCACACATTATCCTGCAGGCACAGAGAAGGGAGGGAGCAGAGAGTGGCAGTCAGAAAACAATAGGAGGAAATATATCTTTGGTAAGTTAGCAGTGGCACAGACTTTAACATATGATCACTCTGACTTGTGGTTCAGCTAATGACTCGGTGCAAAAGAGGAGAAATGGAAGTGATGAAGGTAAACAAATGACGTAGTAGTGAGGAGAACACTTATCCTTTCCTCTTTCACAAGAAGAAGCCTGAGAGGTGACAACTTCAGCATGAATTCAGCCATATTTTCCAATTAATTCATCTGCAGTGTCGGGAAGCAAGACTAGTCAAAAGTGGAGTGAGAACGGCATACACTTTGTTTTTTCAGACTACCGCCGCCTGCTGGTATGGAGAGTTATCACTTCTTGTGCAGGTGCTACTACTTTAAGCTTTCAGTGCTCAGATAAATGAAATGTTGCTGTTTTTACTATAATTTAAAAGTGTTAAATGTAAAGCATTTACAAAATACTTTGAAAGTACTATCATTGTCCAAACAAGGGTAAACTATAATATATTCTTCTCTAGGTTCTTTCATAAGGGTGAATAATGGGTCTCATTTTTTAAAATAAAGATCTCTGATTTTGGCATTAAACCTGTGTCTTTTCCAAACAATAAGTGTAAAATAGTCATCTACATCAGGCTTTCCTCAGGACGCCTTCAGAGAAGACAGCTGCATGTCAACATTACAGGCAACTATGTTGAAGAGTAGCTGATAAAAATGCAAAAGGCTTCAAAAATAGCCGGGGGCGGCCATTGTGTTGCACAACAACCGAAAACACAATCTCAGACTTTAAAAATAAGTCGCTGTGAAAAAGAGCTAAGAAGAAAAACAACACATTCCTCTCAGATTAAATGAAAAGAGCTATAACATATAACATAATCCCATAGTTAGTGGGATGTCTGGCTGGCTGGGAGGTTTTTTCTTTTTTCCTTTTTTTTTTTTCAAGCTAGGAAAACCAAAGTTGGCAGGAGTTGAGGTTTGGTCTGTGGGACCACGGGGACATTCCTCAGGATCCAAACATGGGAGGAAGGAGAGGGGTTACTGTGGGGTGGGAGGCCTCCGAGGGGTCACTCAGTGGAATGTTCCAGCTCATGGGTCATGTACTGCTACATTGTTCCGTCGCCAGTATAATCCACATGTATGCACACAAGGCATGCTGGGAACAGACTTCTGACATGCAGTGTTTGGAGAGCCTATGCCAGACAGAAAAGACTGGAAGGCTAATGTGGTGACAGCGGAGGAAAAGCAAACTCACGTATGGAAAACAGAACAGCATGTTCACATCTGGTCAAATTTGGGATTTTTTAATGCAAAGACACACTTGTCAGTCTCAGAAAAGTTCTCCACCGATGCATCATTGCTTTTCTGTTGAATGATTTTGACTCATGATGGACAGTTTGGAAGGAGTCTTGAAATCTCTGTGGCAAACCCACAGACATTTTCTTTCTTCTTTCATGCATTTGCTGTCAAAATCTGATGCACTGACTACCCACAATGCAACAGCTGACAGACTGGTCAGGGATTTAAGTTTGTTTTGCTGCTAACAGCTAATTTAGCTTTCAGCTAAGTTAAATCATTAGAGGCAATTTATCAGGTTTACTGAAGCTCCCTCTGGGCCCACAAAAGGCTTCATACGAGGGTCTTTGCATATGCAACAGGACTCCACGATACCTGTAAACACACTTTGATGTGTTGAATCATTGGAGTGCTCCTTTAATAACACTTGGTCCGAGCACACGTGTCAATTTCTTCACATGGCAAGTTCCCTGATATAACAATGGAGCTCTTTGAAAGTCCTGATTAAATTAAAACCTCTGTAAATGCCAATCCATGAATAAGAAGGAAATCTTGTTTTGTTTTTTTGGAGAATTCAGAGGTCAGTGTGAAAAAACTGCACACCTGTAGGCGAACCACTTCAGATTATTTACATTTAAGTACATATTGGAAGTATCACTGCTGAATAATGTGAGCTTACTACTTTGATTCAGATTTTATTCAATCCTTTTCATTTGACTTAAAGTTGAATTTATCTGAAAACAAAAGATCTTTCTGTTTCATTGAATGTCTATGTGGAAGAAACCACAAGGAGCAACATATCATTAAACTTAATCTAGTAAAGTTAAGAGCACGAGCACAACAGAAATTACTTAACCATGATCATGTTTAAATACTGTATTTTTTAACAGTTAAAACCGGTTAGGAGAATATAAGTTTATATGTGCCAGATGATGAAAGCTGGATTTCAGCAAATTTGATTTTCTCACAGGCAGATCTGTTTTTAAAAAGAGAGAAATGATGAGTTGTTGTAGGACAGAATCACAGCTTTATTAGAAAACCAGACAAATTACATCAACATTTGTTGGCTTGTACTTAACTTTCCACCCCACACGAGAACAACTGTGGAGCAGACCTGAGGGGTTGTCACAGTGTTTTACTTAACATCTGAAATTTTGTAATTGGAGTATCAACTCCTCAATTATGTTAATTAAGTGCCAGGAACTTGTGCAAACACTGACCTCAGCTGGTGCTCCCGCAGGTTGGACAAGGCCTCCATCCCATGGAGATATGAGTAGACAATCTCCAGGTCCTTTGAGGAACAAAAGAAAAGAGCTGTTAGACACATAAGCTCGAGGCTAGAAATGAATCAGCATCTACTATCGGTGAAATATATGTGAAATAAACAGTATATGCCTAAAGTGACACAGGTAATTTCAAGTTTCTCTTAATTAATTCCCTCAGTACAGAGCTTTACAGCAACATTCAGCTTGTTCTTGTTTTTAATTGCCCCAAATGTGTTAATGTAACTGCTTTGATTCACACTCATCAACCCTTTTCCAGCTGCAGCAGGCAGCTGTTTTAGTGAACAACCTCAGAGACACCCACTGTGTGCTACCTGCTCAGCCCTGAAGGCAGTCAGACAAAATATGCAAGTAGCTGGTGAGCGTAATGGAGCATTTAACAGCAAGGAACGAGATATTTTGGATGCATAAAAAAGGCATCAGAAACAAATTCATTATATCAACCTTATTGACTGATGCAATGTCACATGTTGAGTGCATATATTGTTACAGTTCCAGGGGGTGAATTGAGTGACTGAATGCTAAAATGTCACATACTTATAATGTGACAGCACAGAACTGTTATTGATCTGTGATGTAGATTTTTTTTTTTTACCACGAAAAAGTAAAGAAAAGCAGAAAATACTCAGATTTTTAAGGCTTTAATTAAATCCAATTTCCCTTGATAAGTGAATTAGAAATTTAATTAATAATCAGAAAAGTCAATTTGTTTTCATTAAAAAAAGACTATTTGCTTATTAAACTAATCTTTCCGGCACTCCCACTCGATCCCAATGAGCAAAAAGTGTCAACAAAACACACTCAAACATAACCGAGTAATAATTGGAGGCATTGATGCTTAAAATACTGATCATTCATTCTGCAGTGGACAAACAGGCCACTCACACAACAGAAAACCTTTTACAAGGACAGTGACATTGATTTGTGCAACTGAGAACTGGAACAGAAAGCCATAAAGCACCTCGCAGAGAAAAAAATAAAGGAAATACACTGCACAACTATGAACTCCCCATTCAATTACTTCATCAAGTGACCCAGTGAGCGACTCTTAGATTGTTTGGCCGGAGTCCAAGCCAGAGGTGAAACAAAGTGGCTCTCTCTGAGCGCTGGCAGCCAGCACAGCTACTCCACTGTCTATTGGTGCACACTGATGCTCTGTGTGTGTGTGTGTGTGTGTGTGTGTGTGTCTGTCGCAGCGCTGGTTGCAGCTACTGGGATGCCTTTGTCGGCAGCAACTGGAGGTAGATGTGGCGACAGCCGAGTGGAGGAACAACAGAGACTCTGTTTAAGGACCACGCCGGACACACACAAACACACACACAAACACACACATGTGACACCAAACACAGAGGCCACCCTGTCTATAGGTTGTGTTTCTGAGACGAGCAACCATAAGTTTATTGAAAATTGTTTTTAAATGTGGTCAACAAAGGTAAATAAGCCTTTGTTTGTGCTGGTGTGGAGTCCCAGTGTCTGTGACAGCATGAAAGTCAATGTCACACAAGTGTTACACGCCTTTATGGTGAATTTAAGAAATAGACAATAATCAATAAACAACGATGCAAGTTTGTAACACAGTGCATATGAAACACTTAAAATGATGCATGAAATTCACCCACACATGACCTCATTATGATAAAATAAATAACATTCTTTACAGCCGGCTGGAAAATGAGCAACGCACAAAGAAACACCCAAATGTTTTGCCTCTTCGCTCATTGTCAAAGTTTAATTGAAAATTTAAATTCATGAAAAATCTTTTAATGAAAAACAAACAAAACTCAATAATTAGAGAAAGTGCAATAAAATCTTTTCTCACCATCTGTTACGAATAATGTAAATCTAATAGTAAACACATATGTCCCACATCACTGCAGGCGAGGAATTCATATTCATGCTGAGTTATGAAACTTCATAACTGTGTGGGTCTCTTTAAGTGTTTCTCTTTTTTTAATTTGGGTTTGGTCTTTATGAAGCCGACACAGAAGAACTCGTATTGTCCTCAGGGCTGCCTGGCCCCGTTACATCACACACTGATATCCTCACTAACCAAATCCTTATGTTCAAAGTGTCAGTGGTCAGTGGAACAGCATGCACAGGAGCTCAGGCACATACTGCCACCTACTGGGGGACTGTGGAACTCTACTCCAGCTCACCCATGCAATCAAAACTAAACACCACAGCACAAGAAAGAATAAGACATATATCTACCAAATAACAGATGCAATTCAATAAAATGTACAATTAAGTTGAAGAAGGTAAAAAGAAAATAATTTAATCAATCCAATTTATTTTCTGTCTGTCTGATATTTTGTAGACTAAATAATGTATTGATTAAGCACCAATGTACCAATCCATTTAATGTACTTTTATAAGATTCCAAATGTTTGTTTTTTGACATGTGACATTCTTCCTTTAAGGAGTTCAAGAGCATAAAAGTTTCAGCGCTTCCTTTGAACACTGGAAAGGTATTTTAAAGCCACTTAAGACATTGAAAATCTAAGACTTTACCTATATAACTATAATATACAAGCAGGCATATAATGTGATTCTTAGTCTCTCCATGGAAGGGAGAAAAAGGGAAAAAAACAATCAAAAAAGCAATAGGAAGAACACAGAAACTACACAACTACAACTTCCCTGCCAGTAACTTCATAAATACAAAAGTCCTCATCTCCATTTTCTCCTTTAACTCATGTTTCTCACTTTTGTTCTACTACTATTCACTGGGAAATGAAAAGAAAACAGCCCTCCTGTGATCCACTGATACATTTTGACAGTGGATGAAAGAAATTCCCCTCTTGCACAAAGTACCTACTAAGTTGGATGGAAGGTCACCACTAGGTGGCAGTGTTGTAAGTTTATTTTTTTCCTTTTCCACAGTGACATCACTGAATAAAACAGCGCCACTCAAAAGCAGCCTCACAGGGAGAAATATGCAAAACCATCAATTGTGGCTTCAGTCTCAAATATTTCAAATTGTCTGTATGGAAAGAATGTAAAGGACCCCATCTTTTCCACTCTCTGGGCCCTACATTTTCCGGTCTGACTCTCCGTCTTTTTTCTGTCTGGTCTTCTTTTAGATGAAGCCAATCACAATCACCATTAAGTGCACAAAAAGAGGATACAAGACAGTTTTAGGGCAATTATTGAATCCCAGCAAAGCTCTGATGATTTTAAATGAGGGGTTTTAGTGCTTTTATTAATGTGATTCATTTGCTTTGATTCAAACAAGTTAAAATTCAAGAAATACAAAGACCTTGCATGGACCTTGCTCCGTAGTATGGAGATCAAAAGAAGCTAGTGTTTGATCTACACTTTCAGCATCACTGGGGTGATGCCTGCTTCATGTTCATTCACTTACATCTTTGGCTCAAAGCAGGACTCACAGCCTCTAATAGAACAGAAACAGGAAGGAAATCACACTACTGGTAGTGGGCTGCTGAAACTAGGACATGCTGATGAAGGCTGCATCCAGACAAAATGCTGCTCATTGTGTATGCAGAATACAGACAAAGCTTGTTTATTTTTCTTTTTAAAAAATCTGCTGGCTTTTGGACTTTTTTTGTGGCTAGCTCAAACTCAAAGACTGCACCATTAAACTCCATCTAATCCCTCCTGCCTTTTTCAGACTAATCCTTCCAGGAACACAGGTGGCCCCCACTGAAGGAAAAACATACCAAGATGCTGTTCTTGATAAAGCCTTTTGGATACTTCAACACAGGCTGTGCACTACCAGTGGCATTCCACGCATACCACTTACTTACTGTCAATCGAACCTTTTTGTAAACTTCTCCGCTTATTTCCTTGATGCAACACAACGTGTCATTGCTCTGCACCTTCACTCGTAAGACAGATGGTAGCAGTGAAATGCAGCCAAACGAGTGGAGGCATTTCCTCTCCTGGATACAAATTAAACAATAGCAGGCCTTGTCCTCCCTACTTGGGGCCCAAAATCACACACACACACACACACACACACACACACACACACACACACAAGACATCCGCCATTTTCCACCCATTATGTTAGGCCCCAAAGGGAGAGGGTGCAGTGTCGGGCCCACTGCCAGCCTGTTGAGTGGCAAAGCATTCAATGTGGAAATGCAGTTCAAGGAAGTTGTGATGTTTTTTCCTGCAATTTGATCATTGAGACTCCATGGGAAAACAGAGGGGGCAAAGGTTGCAGTGCAACACAACAAGGGTTTCACTGGAAAAGATATCCATGTAAAAAGTCAGATCAATGACCCAGAATGCTTAAAAAAAATGCTCTTTGTTTACTTACATAAGTTTTTTTGGCATGAGCATGTACAAGGAAACAGAGGTGAAGCAAATGCTTGAGTCTGAAACAAGGCAACAGGGCTGCAGCTAACAATCATTTTCACTGTTTTCTCAATTTCTCTATCAATTTTGTAGAATAAATTTTAAAGAAGCAAAAAATGTGTGTCACAATTTCAAAAAGCCCAAGATGATGTCTTCTTTTTTCATTTTTTGAGGACAAAAACTTAAAAACTGGAGATATGTTTACTATAAAATATTTACATGTAGAAAGGTAGTAAATCCTCACATTTGGTAAGCAAGAGAAAGCATCTTGGCTTGATGACTAATTTTTAAATTTTGTTAATCAGAATAGTTGCAAGCACTATAATTTCAGTATTTGTTTCAATTGATTCAACAGCCCTGGGTCACCCGAAACTATAGCTAGAAAACGTGTCTGCTTCTCTTATCTTTTAACACCACAGTGTCTGTTTGCCAGATAGAGAGTTTTTTTTCTAGTCGGTCCCTTTCACTGTGGCACAAATGGTCAATCCATTTATTCATTGGTCTCTGGCTGAGTGCAGATAGCAGACCTCTGCATACATCTATCACCCACTGTAGACAAACATCAAAGGAAGGGGCAGCAGCCTCTCAGAAACAATGGGACACCGTGGTGAGATAAACAAAAGAGTCTCAAGTAGGGAGGTGAAGGATATTTGTGACGACCCGAGCGGCCTCAGACCACATTCACTCTATTACTTTTTCATTTATGGCTAGAGGATATAAAAACCTAAACCATGCACAGGTATTTTTTAAAATGCAACTCTTCTGTGCATCATGGCCTTTCGTCCACACAGAGATGCAGTTTTATGTCACTGAAAACAGGTATTTTTAGGAAAAAGTCTGACCAGAATGAAGATAATGCAGAGCTGTGTTTGAAGTGTTGAGTGTGGGCGGAGGAAACAGTTTTGGCAGTCTCTGACAGATTGTGCGCCATTATCTCTTTTGTTTATATGATTGTATAACGTGCCTGTGCTTTTACGCGCCTAGAAACAAAGACATAGTAACGTGGATGTTGTCTAAGTATCTGACTGATGATCAGATGTATCACTGTTTTAATACAAAGATCTAGTTTGAATCAGCGATCATCTGCCTTTAATATTTTGTTTGACAATTAATCTGCTGTCCTTAACGGCTTTGAAAAAGATTGAAATGACGATGTAGAACCATCTTTATGGCAGTGACTCACAGAGGGGTGTGTCAAAGGACTGGTGTAGCAAACTGCAGGTGATGAGATTATGTTTTTATATGGTCTAAGAATGACCGATTAAGTGTCATAAACCCATAAAACCAGACGCATAGTGGCTGTTTCAGTGATCCGCTGCCCTCACTGAGTCAGCCAGAAGAATAAATCAATGATCGTGTCTCCTCAGCTGACAGCATTAGCATCGCCAGCCGTCTGCATGTGTAACATGCAAACCTTGTGCTTATCTGACCGCTGTCGAGGAAATCCTTCTATCAAGCGATCCCAGTAGCAAGTTTGTTGCTTAAACCTATTTTTTTATGTTAGGCTTTGTTCATTAGGCAGATCCTTTAATGCACAATACTGGATTTTAAGAGAGTTTTCACAATTAATGCAAATTTTTTCCCCCATGTTGGCCATGTGCATATGAGAGCCTACAGGTGATGTGTTTTTGCAGTTAGATAGAAGTAAAATTTCTGGCACTTTTTGTAGTCCATTTCATGACATTACAGGTGCTGAAGTAACAGTAAAGTGTAAGAAATTGCGTGCAAAATATGTGGTCCTGATTGTCATTACCCTTGAATCCATGAAGTTACATACAGAGGCTGTGATCCTCAATCTGATACCAAAACAAGATTTCTGTCAGAACTCAAGATGGAGAATGTATTGGTTTTTTTTCCCATCAACACCATCAAGGTTTCCAAGATTCTACCGTAATTATGTTGTTCCTTAAAATTCTTCTTTCACCTTCTTCTTTCACCCTTCTACTCTTCTATTTCTCTCTCATGAATTTTGTTTATGGCCACTGCTTGAGTAAGTTCATCTGACCTGCAATGCTAAACTACAGCATAAGCATTACCAGTTGGGCTGCAGCTGGCAACTACTTTCATTATGCATTGATCAGGATTGGTAATTACTTTTTTGATTGAAGAATTAAATATTTGGCCTATTAAACGTCAAAAAATAAAATAAAGGCTCACAGGTTTTAAGGGCCAAAGGTGACCAGATATAGACAATAAAATGGTAAAAATCAAAATCAATGTTACTAAAATTCATAGAGTGACAACAACCACTATCGTTATCTTTTTGTGTTCTTTGAAAAACGGTTAACTCTATAAACTTCTCTTTAAAAAAAAAAGTTTGAAATGCCCATTATTCTCCTGTGCACTCGCAACCAGAGACTGTCTGCCAACTCCGCTGCTATTCTTATCAGGCCAGCCGAGAGATAAACAGAGAGGAATAGAGAGTACAGAGAAACCAGAATAGCTGCCTACTGTGAGGCATATGCACTTCTGTCGGCACTGCCAGGAAACTAGTGAAGAACTTGTCTAAAAGAGTTTTCAAGTCAACGAACATATCACTGACAAACTGCAGAATTTGGCAAATTGTGATAGTACCCTCTGTCCACAGTGACGGTCTGCAGAGAAGACCTTTGCTTTGATGTTTAAATATAACAAACTTTAAAGCATGACTCACTTCCGATCATCAGCCACATTTTAGATCTCTGTGATCTGTGAAGACGGGACAGCGAAACAGAAAAAGTGCTGATGAAGGGAACAAAATATGCAATTAAACATCCCCTTAAAACTGCAGTATTGACTGCAGTTTCCAGTTTGCTGGAGGCTGCGTTCAGGAGAAAAGAAGCTGCATCTTTCCACCAGTCGGCTCATTACAACATCCCTGTCTAAGATGCTTACGACCTTGATCCCTGGCAGTCAAAGAAGGAATGGCCGTTCTAATCACGGCACTGTGCGCGGGGAGGATTTGTTGTCGTTCTGTTTCAGAAAATAGCTGTGAAAAGCACAAATTAATCCCCCACGACTTGGGAGCCAGGACGACCTAGTTTTGTAACAATTGCTCACTTGTCACTGCGGGGTGAGCTTTTACTCCATACCTTCACCCTCTGAACTTAACTGCAGCCGCTTCAAGGTTGGACTCACACAATGACAAAGTGGTGTGCAAAAACCAGCTCATTATTGTGACATAACCAGGACTGAAAAACATCAATTTATAATTTATGTTTGCAAAATGTGTGAACTCTGAAATTTCTGTATTATTTTCTTATACGCAGCAAATGAAGAAATTCCAATGCCTTTAAAATCTTTCATTTTATGGCAAATTGATTCATATCTCTATTCAAACAATGTAATCACTGTTTGTCGTGTCTATTTAAACAATCAGTCATTCATTTACTTTTGCCCCACATCATGCCATGTCCGGAACATTCCCTTTTGAAGTTTTAAACCTTTTCCAGGTTTCCGACCTTTCTACGTCAGCGACCCCTCATTCAGCGATGCGTCGGTATTCCTGGATCCTGTTACCGTGACTGCGGAGGGGCCGTCTTGTGTGTCAGGCTGGGGTGAGGCCTGCATTCCTCAGATGACACTGGCAAGATAATGTCTCAGTGTCCACACGAACAGACACACACATGAAGCTTAAGGAGGTCATCACAGTCGAGCCTCCCACCCCATACTGCTCACTAACCTATGGATGGTACTATATAGCATACCAAGTGGGGGAGCCATCTGGGTCAGATTTGTGGGATGGGTAGGACATTTTCGCATTTATGGGGGACCTTGAGAGACACTACCAGTCTTAAAGTAGACTAAGACTGCAATAACTGTTTATTTTCTTCATCAATTCCTGGTTATTTTATTTATTTTTATTTATTAATAACTCTTTGTGCTTTATAAATAATAAAAACATCAAATTCTCTTGACAATAAGCCAAACCTGATGTCTTAACATGATCGGCTTTGCTCAAAACCAGTTGCTCAAAATCTAAAGATATTAAGATTACTACAACTTATAGGGCATTTTTCTGTCTTTTTTGACATTTCTTAGATGGACATTATTCAAAAGATTAAACCCTGAGGAACATAATTGTTAGCTGCAGCAGTTATTTACCTGACTCCACATCAAAACACATGGTCTCAGGTCTCGACAGGGTTCATTAGTTACACTGCTAAATGTCACTTCT
Source organism: Acanthurus leucopareius (assembly GCA_029814765.1). Lineage (NCBI taxonomy): Eukaryota > Metazoa > Chordata > Actinopteri > Acanthuriformes > Acanthuridae > Acanthurus > Acanthurus leucopareius. Next base: position 21,421,716 of record JAQMCX010000058.1, on the reverse strand, counting down.
AATAAAAAAAAACAACCACAAAAGCAGCAGATTCTCCTCACTGAACTTTACTATGGCTTGGTGTAAAAAGAAATGTCTGTCTTATCAGTGTCTGGCTTTCTAATAAAGTGCACATGGCTGCGTCAGACACTGAATAACAATTTTAAAGCGAGTGTTGGGGCATAATGAAGTGGACAGAGCTGCTGTTCGAGGAGGTAAACAGCCTGTAGTCATTTAACGAGGTAAACAGACCACTGGGAGTGAGACGGCCAGCGCTGAAGGTTGGAAGGTCATGTTGCCGACGGTGCAGTATCTGCTAATGGCAATATATTGCATTATATTGTCTCCTCAGCACAAATGCCGCAGCATGTCTGTGTCAGTGTGCCAAGTGGGACTGAGGAACACAGCCCCCCTGAAGCAGACAAAACAGCAGCGACGGCAGTTTATTCCAAATGTGCACAGCGTTCATCGCACCCCTCGGGGGCAGCAGTATGAAGTTCCACTGGGTGCCACTGTGTGCATGTCTGTCTCTGTTTGTGGTAATATATGTGTGTGTGCATTTCCTTGCCTTTGTTTGTACATTCCCTCTGTTAACAGGGTGACCGGCAGCTGTCCTTGAATCTCTATTGACAGAGAGTGTGGGATCTGTTGGGTATTTTTATCCATTAGCCTGTGTGAGAAAGCAGGTGGAGGCTTTGTAGGCTACAACAAGGTCACATGGTGACAAGCACCGCTATGCCGCTATCTGTAGCTGTTCTGGCCAAACATCGAGGTCTAAGTGTCCATTTTTCAAAGTCACAGCATGATGAGAGCAAAAGGTTTCGCGGGCAAATGGAAGAGCTAATCTTCAAAACACCGCATTCATTTGTTGGGGAAAAAACAAAAAAACAAAACCTGAGCTGAAGTGTTTTCTTCAGAGGACTTTAAAAACAAAAGGATCCATGCTGGGAACAATGTTATTTAACCTTGAATTATGCAACTCACTGCAGTGTTTTAAAATTTTAAATTAAATAAGAACGAGAGCATGAGGTGACACCTCTTAAACCGCTGGAAATGATGAAGAAAACAACTGGTTCGAAGGTTTTAAATGTTACAGTTTAAATTTGTGTTTTGATGCTAGGAATGCATCAAAACCATGTGCCACCTGAATGAAGCTGGCACATACTACACAAAGCCAATTAGCAGTCTTATTAACATTAAGCACTTGGTGTTAACTCAACAGGTTAAGCTAGTGGATCACATGGCCCTCTCTCCTTCTCCGTCTCTGCCTTGGGTGCTGAATTAAGGGTCGGACAAGCAATTACACTTCCACTGCCACCTGTTCAGGCTTTTTCAAGAAGAAGAAAGGACTCTTCTTTGTTTAACAGATCCAGCTATCCTCCATTTTCACTTCTACACCAACTCAATTAGATTTATTGAGCACTATTACATGTCTGAATGATGGTGGGTGGCTGAAGTGGCCGGTGGAGCAGAACAACTTTCAAGTCACAGACAAAATTTAAAAGCACTTGGGAGCTTCTGTTTATTTCCCACCATGGTCAGGCAGCTGGTGGACATGGCGACTGGCTGGAACAGGAATCAAGGGAGGCATGTGAATGGGCTTAACAGCACCTACTTGAGCTGCCTGCCAGTATAAACCCCTGAAGCACTAAAATGCACTCCGTCTCTTGAGGCATGCAAATTAGATGCATGCAAGACTGCACAAGTAACAGCAGACTGAGTTTTTTAGATGCTCTTTGTAAGAATTGTGCAACAAGGGATTTTCTTTAAAACACTAAAAAATTGTGCATGATTCGGAATAAGCTAACAAACTTTGTCTTGGCGGTAAGCATATCAAAACAAATGCCAAGGGTTAGCTGACCTCTCCAACCCACTTATTCTGATAAGAACAGCAAACAGCTGACAAAGATGTTAGATTGGAAGTGAATGCATGTGTGTGTTTCCTAAGCACAGCACTTCAAAAAAAGCAGAATTGTGAAAACAACCATTGGCAACCTCTACTAAAGATAAAGATTATGTTATATAAAGAGTCAGCTTAAGTACCATTGTGGCTTGTAAAAATATAACTTACAGTTTTAAGAATGCAGTGAGAGCAGGTTATTGCTGCAGCTTACAATCTCACAAATCAGCACAGGCTATAAAAAACAACCATTTCAAGTGAGGTGTGAAAGGAAGTTTCATAATCCTGTTCCTTTCAGTGCGTTCAGCAAAAACAACTGGACTTAAAAGACAAATAGAGGGATCTAAAATTTTCTAAATATCTTAGTTTGACAACAAACATCAACCATTGCTGATCTCGAGGTGGTTCAGTTAGTTCAGTAAATATTTTTTTGACACAGCAGGATTGCACAAAAGATTCATCCAACACAGACCTAAATGTTTCTATTACTGCCCCCTGCCTCAACTCTGACTTCAGAGAGACATTTATTTATGAAATACGATGCAGAGAAACATGAAAATGCTCTCAATTTCCACAAAAAAAAACCACAACACTGTGTTACCATGCTGAACCTCAGGAGGAAAATTGCTCTTACTTAAGGGCCAAGACAGGAAATAATTTATGAGGAGAAAAGGAAGGAGCTGTGGTCAGCAGTACGGAGGAGCTGCATTGTTCCCAGTACAGGTACAGAATATTTTGTAATTTACAAAATCAGTATGAATTAAAATAAAAAAGAAGCACCAGTTAGGATAGGACAATTTCTTGCTTTATAGCATTTGTGCTGATACTGATTCAGAACCTGTAGGAAACTGTAAGGAGCCAATTCATCACAGCTGTCCTTGAGGGCTAAAAAACAAGCCAAGTTGTCCAAGAACTTGGAATTAACTTTCCTGCATCAGCCTTGTTCCATTTTAATATGATCCACATAGCATTACTCAAGCCACACTGATACAGGATCTCACAGCGGTCTAATTAGCACTGAATGATCTTTGCTGACTCAGTCACACATCATAATACCACAGGACTGCCACACGGGGCAAGAAGTCAAAGCAACTCAACAGCAAATCAACAGCCTCACAAGAAAAGAATTTATGGTCAGCGATTAGACTTAACCAGCCAAAAGCTGAGAGTGTGTGAGTAAACACTAAAAGACAAGTGGTCTTGACCATGACATTGTTCCTTTTGGATGTTTATCCAAGTGGTCATTTAATCGACAGCTGATCACCTTCTAGGTTGATTTACAACTTTTTGAGTAAACAGCTGCTTTGCACATCCAGCTGTTACAGGACAGCATTATTGTAGATTTGGATTCATGTGTCCATTTGATGAATGTAAGTCCAGTACTGATTCTGTTTTAGCTGTTTTTGATCTCTACCAACTCCTAAAGGGAAAATATGGCTATTTAGCAACTAAAAGCTCCACTGTGGTGTCTGTCTGTCTGCTGTTTAGTTCTTAGCAAAATTTGAAATTGATTTCAGAGCTTTTCACAGCAAAACTATTGATCAAAAATATCTATAAGATTAACAGATAATGAAAATATCTGTAGCCCTAATGAAATGTACGATGTGTTCTGCATTAACAATTTCAAAATACACTTCTATAAATTACTGTATTCTGGTGCAATATTGATTTAAATAATTGTATTAACAAACTCTTTTCAAAATGCTTTATTTAAAGAAGATGTGAAAAGTGCACATTAAACCCTGATATTTTTTATGATAGTTATCCTGATATCTTGGGTAAAAGCAACAATTACTCCAGCCCTAAATGCAACCTTAACCACAACAATGGATCAATGTAGAATCAGCGGTGGACTCTGAACAATACCGGACACAAAGAGGTCTCTTAGCTCTGTCATTGAACCTCAACATAGCAGGTCTGTACCCGGGAACAAAGCCAACTGTCCGGCCAAATGAAGCCCGCCTCATCTCGCTCAAACAAAGGCCTCAAAGAGGTGCAGCGCAATCATCACAAAGTTACACAACATCATATAAAGATCAATTCATAAGAGCTCAAAGGGAAAACAAGAAGAAAAGGGCAGGGTGGATAATATGGTGCAGGATGTGCTTTAATCTTTGTGGGGCAAATGGCTTGCTTGGTGGCCTAAATGATCCAAAAATGCTTGGTTCAAGCTTCCCCCACTTTCTTCTGTCCAATTAACTTGACACAAATAGAAGCCAAAGGCTGGAGGAGAGTTACTAATGAAATCCCCCAGAGCTCCACAATGGGAGAAAAATAACACTGGCTCCCAACTCAGCCCGGGTTCAATACGTTGCTGTGACTTGAACTGTTCCCCAGACTGTAGAGCCATTAATCCCAAAGAATGAATTATGAAATCCAATAATCAATCTTTTACATCTCTGTAGCTTGCTTCTGTGGCCTTCTGCGTTAGGTAATTTCTGCATTACAGTGCCAGTCCTGCTACTGGTTGCTAGGGAACAACCAGAGAAACTCTTTCCAATATGAGAGCTGCGTCTACCAAGCCAAGGGCTCCCAAGGTCCCACCAACAATACCTGGCCACCAGAGAGGGACACTGGGAATGTTTATTTGTAAGAAATCTATTAAAAATCTGTTGTTTACAAGCAGGTCATGTTGATGTTGTTGTGGCAGCATCGAGGATGTTTTAGTTTGTATCATTTAAAAAAAAAAAACCCACATAATAAGAACATCTTGAAAATGTAGAGAGCTGCTGATGTTGTTTTGACTGACACTTTCCCATATTTTTATAGTGTTTTATTTTTTTTTGATCGGATGGCTTTTTTGATCTTATTGTTTTGCACTACATAAGTTGCCCTGATTTTGTTCAGTCTTTTGCTTGTACCAAAACATCTTTTTGAAATAAGAAAAGGGCACACACAGCTTTACCGACATTTTAACCAACTAATGAAAAATTACAAAAAATGTTCCAACATGCTACTTGAAGTTGTTTATAAAATGTGGTCATTCTGTGTAACACTTGTAGCAACATGAAGTACCTGCAGTAAACATACAATGCCAAATTTTACCAAAACAAATGCTGTCTGATTTAACAGACGAGGGACTGCGGCTTAAAACAAATCCACAAAAATCTACTTGACACCTAATTCGCCTAACATGAAAACATGTGCAGCCATACTGAATATCGCTTAAATACTTAAGACTTAATGTTTTTCAATTTGGCAATCTGGCACACTACATTCCTAAATTAGTTTTAAATGCAACCTTGGCAGTGCCAGTGGTCTCATGTTTGGAGCGTTTCCAGAAGGGTCTCTGAGCTGCAGTCTATCTGCACATGAACAGCATGTTCCCTCTGAGCTGGGAGCGAGCCAGCAGCGTTGCCTTTGTTAGTGACGAGACGACATTGTCATCTACGCTCTTTCATGCTTTGCTATCACAAAGGAGCGTGGTCTAGCGCCTGCCTGTGTTAGGTGTGACTCCTCACCTTTCTATCTCAAAAGGCTGTGATTGTCACACTGTAAACCTTCAATCAACAGAAGACGGTGTTGTTTTCAAAAGCCACTGATAGAAAACACTTTGATTAATGTGAGCTGCTAGTTAAGTGGCTCTTACCAACACCTTCATCTCTTTGTAGCTGTTCTGACCTTCAGTGACGCCTCCTCCTTAAAACCATGCACAGAAAAAAACCGTGATCTGCATTACTCATACTTTTCTTGGGTTCAGCCTGTGCACCACACTGAAGCATAGAGGTCGCCTAGTCTTGAATGGATGTTTCCTGTTTACAGAGTTGCCTTATGATCCCACCCAAGGCCTTTCACTTCACTTAGACTAAAATAGGCGTCAGCTCCAGACGAACTGGGATTCAGGCTATATCCTGAGGATGTTTTACAAAAGAAACATGGCAAAACATTGTGATCTTTAGGACTTCAGTCACAAGTTTAAAGTTTTCCCTTTCCTTGGCTTCCCTTCAGCTACACAAAATCAAAAGGAAAAATACAGCAGATCTTTTCGTTTTCTATCTAATAAAACCAGTTCGGTTCTTTTTCTTATTATCTTTTTTTGCTTAATTGTATCTGGTTCATTTTAATAATAGATTTATGACTGTATGGGTTTGCTATTTGTGTGTGTTTTGTTTTGTTTCTTGCATATGGTGATAAATGAACTATAGGAAGCATGTCATTTTCTTAAAAATACATCAGCACAAAGCTGGTAAACATTTCAGAATAGATGTTGAGAAAATATCACCTAGTCTTCAAATGCTCTAATATACTGAACTAACCAACTCAATAAATTTGCTATGTCCGTCCATCTAAAATTGTTGGTTTTCTTACTGCAATTATCAGTATTTTTTATTAAATGTTTCACAAAATAAATTTAGATGTTAGATTGTATATCATAATGTATACTGCGCTAAAAAACAAGTGACTGCTTGGCATGTATACAACTGCAGTTGGTACACTGCACCTAAAATGGCTATTCCCAGTATACCTGGTTTTGATTTTAACTGTTTTTGACAAGCAGAAGCTGGTTGTAACAGGGACTCACTGTGTTATTTCAGCACCACACTTGCTGGTAGATTTACCAGTAGATTCACCAGAAGCACCAGAGCCTTTTGGAAAGCATGCATGAATGGCTTGCATCTTTTCCTGCAGTTATAATCTAATATAGTCTTCATTTAGCCAAGTACTAACACTGCTGCAGGCAGTCAGACCTACACGAGATGATAAAACCATCTCAGAGAACACTGTCCCAATGTGACTCATGTATTAATGACAGTGAGAAAGCCGGCACAACAGAAAGCAGAGTTCAATATACTCTGGAACATGACACAAGGGACACACGCGGTCAAATTGTCATCTGAATATCATCTTCCCAAAACACTTTTATCATTGCAATAGTTCAAGATGTTTGGAATTGTTGTATTTGCTCAATCACATCAATCTTACATATCTGTCTGTTTTGTCAAGCGCATACTTGATATTCCACAAGTTAACTCTTATCTTTTGAAGCAAATAAATACCAGGAATTCTACTGAACGCTTTTCGAGTTACCATGACCCTCATGTTTGTTTTACAATGTGTAAGTGGATTTCTTTTCTTTCATCCATGATTACATACTGAATTGATGCCTTGGATATGAAGGCTTTAAATTAAATTCAGTATTTGATAGGACAAAAAGAAAGAGATAGAGTTATACACGTAATTTTTGACATTTATGCAGCTAATTCAAAATCTGCAGTATTAGAAAAGTTAGTGAAAAGTTAAGAAAAAGCAAAACATTACCAAATACTTTAAGATTCCTTCCTATTATAGAATACTAGTGTTAACATCAATGCAAATAATGCACTTATGAAACATTAGGAACTATCTTTGTCGATTACAAGTGATTGATTTCTACTGACACCACTCCAGCTAAGCTAAGAGGATCTCATTTTCAAGTAGGAGCGATAATCTAACAGGCATCATTTCTCATCATCTTTTCACTTGTCACATATGCAGCAGTCTGACTGATTAGCAGTGATGAGCACACTTACTCTTGACACAGAATCACATTAACAATAATGTATGATGCATTTGCAAAAAATAACTGAAGGGGCAGAGGTTTCACGGTCAATAAACTTGCAGAACCATCAGGATTCTGCATTATGACAGATGTTGCAAGGTTCCTCTTTTACTGTGACTGATTGTTGCCTATTGTGTTTTGCTGAGGTCCTTTTCTCAATTATAGAGTCTAATGTGCAGCCTATTCCTGGGAATGTTTGCTCACAAACAGAACAGAAGAGCTAACCGCATTACTCAATCACAAATAAGCAAATACTGCTATAAGAAGATTGCACTCGCATTAGACTCCTGGGAGAACTGCTAATGTGGCATTATGTAACCCTATTTTTGATGCATGGTATTTTCTCCATCAAGGCTACATAATACATAAGGAGATCTGCTCTAATCATGGCAAGAATGATTAATGAAAAGGGTTTGCTCTCAGTAGGAAAGGTTTAAGTGTGAAGGAAATAAAAGGCCATATGGGAAAACGGCTGGCAGCGGATGGTTGTTTGAGGTCAATGGAGGCAAGTGTCAATTAGCCTGGTCAAGGTCCGAGGCGCCGATGAACTAATGCCGCTGAATAAATAATGCTCGGCTATAACTGACATCACAGCATTTAGTGAAAAATTATGGCCAGAATGGTGTGAAAATAGCATACCACAATGTCAGCAGAGTGAAACCAATGTCAACCGGGCTGAAAAGGGGAATGCTGCATCCCAGCAATATATGTGTTTCCACAAACTTGTGCCAGAGGTAGTATCCTAAAAAATCTGGGCACACACAGGCTCTGTGGTTTAAGAGTAGGACAGAGCGTCCTGATAATCTCAGACTGGCACCAAAGTGATTTGCACTCTGTTAGGAAGACAATGTAGCAGGCTGCTCAGTGCAGGCAAGCTAAGATAATTGTTCTGTTCTTCCCAAATGCAGGAAGCAGGGAAAAACTGTCAAACATTCCAGGAAGAATCAGATCACGTTCGGGTCCTGGTAATGAACAGACATTTTCCCTGATGGCCAACAGAGTAACAGAGGGGTGCAGCGTTAGAAACGTGACCAGCCACAGGTTAGACAAACCCTCTGGGGCCAATTACAAAGATAAGGTTTCAACAACACAGATACTGTACACCAATCTGCACCGCTTCACACAGGAAGTGGAATAACAGTTTTCCTAATCACTGATTTAAAAATAGCGGAAACAATGTTGTATGGAAGCATTTTCCCTCTTTTCGTCACTGCTTTCTTTTTAGACTGAGTAGGGCTATTTTTTCTCTTTGCGCCTTCTTTTTAAAGCTTCTTACTAAGCCGTCCACTGGCAGAACTCAAGGACTGCTGCTGCAGCACTTTTCACTTTTGACAAAGGATACATTAGCGAAGACAGCTGTTTTTGCTCATACTAGCGGTGTAATGAATTACCTCTTTTAGCTCACATAGCAAGTAATTAACCGTCTACCACCAGCACAGCTGTTAATAAACCACAGTTTGCATGAAGCATGACAGGCCACATTAGGATCAAAGGCAAAGCCAGCAAACAATGTTATGACTCAACATTACAGCTCGACACTGACTAGAAGGTGTTTACTAAAGAATTTAAAGTTTGACATTACAGGTCTTGGCTAAATGATGTGATTGCAATTGTTATGACCAACCCCTGTTTTCCACACTCTCTGAAACTGGTCATACCCTCCAGCTCTTCTCTCCTCTGTGCTGTGCTGTGTGTGTACCAGTCTGTACTGTTTGTTTACACTTCAAGAGGTGGATTTCCTTGGTATATGGACACACAATTGGCTAGTGGGAGGACACTGACATTATTGTTTAGCCTGATTGGCTTTAAGGGTGGCATTGTTTGAAGAAAGCCATACATTTTTGTTCCGAGATTTCAAAGACGGGAAATGACGGACTTGTGAATAAGGCACATAGAAATGGAGACTGATAGAACGTACTCTAGACTGCGTTCTTGAAGCACAATGAGAAAGGTTATCAGTGCCTCCATGATGAATACTGCAAGCTCTCACTTAAAAAGGTGAGTAAACCACAAGAGGCATTGTTTTAGTGAAACTGGCTCTGGTTGTTGACAAGGACAGATGCATATAGCCACAGCAGAGACGTAAGATGCAGACATAAGGAGCCTTTTTCTGCTGATGGAGCATTTTGAAATAGTTCAAGTCTGCAAAATCAATATATTTAATTAAACCAATAAATGTTTTCCCAGTTACACAGATATCAGTCTTGTGTTCTTTCAAATAAAAGCTTCAACGATAGCATCATATTATAGTTTGTGTTAGTGTAAAAAACATTGACCTAATCTTGCCCCTGTTCCTGCAATAGTATTTCAATCAACCATCTTTAAGTGCCATTGTTAAAAATACTGTAAACAAGTATAAGCTGCATGGTGAAGCCATATTTTGGGATTTGGGGGATCTCTAATCACACAAATTAATCAGCTCCCCATCTGATCCCCTTCATGTCTGAGCAGTTCACCAAGAGAAGGATTATACAGCAGATTACACACCAGAGTGGGCTTGTTCTGTGTGAGAATGAGGTTAACATGCAAACACACTCACATAATTCTGGTAGTTGTTCATATTTATGACAATACAGATAAACTGCCAAATTTAAAAAAAAATATGTACTTATCTTGAACTTGGTAATTTTCAGTGTCACTACAACTGAGGAATGTGGTCTGATTTACAGTTTGCTTACCAAACTTAATAAAAACCCACAAATATTAGTTATACTCATGCTATCATTCTTTTTTCGTAACATTGGTGTCACTTTTTCCAAAAGCTGGAATTACCAAACTCTCATATGGGAATAAAGCCCTTAATGACAGTCACAGCAAATAGTGTAACTCAATAGCAGTCATGTAAATACTGGACGTCAGGAATGGTCTCTTCTTTAATCTCTCCAAGCAGCCAAGTGGGTCTCGAGCTAAGTTATGTAAAGACTGTGGTCGTTCAGTGGCATGAGGTCTATTGCATTCTGCTGTGAAGGCCAATGGAATCTCTGGAAGCTCGACTCCAGAGTTGTTTTTCTTTGTTTTAAAAATATCTCAAGGAATGCGAACATTAAGAACCGAAACATGCCTTTGACATTATGATGTGTGTGATTCAGTTGCAACAAATGCACAGTGCGACCCTGAGGGCAACACTCTGATCCATCGGACCCAATAAAAGACGGTGGTTGCGATGCAACCCGAGGGCTGCATACGATCACTGAAATTTTCAATCAAATACCAGGACTCAAACGCTGAGTGTTCACTGTGTACTATGGCTTTAGACCAAAAATGCAATCTGTCAAAACAAAAGCATCAGTTTGCAAAGATATGGAAATAGAAATGTTCAGCCCAACAGATTAAATTCACCAATGTATGAATGACACAATCTGGAGCGAGCCTTCAGTGTGCCAGCATTTGAGATCAAAATATGAACATAGCAACAGAGAAAAGAAAACTGCTAAGTAAGCAACTCAGGAACAGCCTGGGGTCTCTTGATAAACTTTTAAAAAATCTTGTTACTCTAACGTCCTCCCAAACTCTATTGTTTAAAAGGAATTTTGATTCTGCTGAAGGATATCAAGGGTGCTTAAGCAAACTTGGCAAAATGAAAACTCTGCTTACATTTTAATGATTGATTGAATCTTTTTTGAAGAAAAAAAACTAAAACTTTCTCTGGCTGCAGCTTTTTAAATTTAAATATTTATAGATCTTTTTAGCTTTCTATTATATTAAACTTAATACTGTCAGGTTTTAAATGTTGTTTGGACAGAAAAAGTCATTTGGGTATGTCAACTTAGGCTTTGGAGAAACTGCAATTGTACGATTTTTGTACATTTTAGGGGTCAAACCAAGTAATTTGGAAAATGCCTGGAAGATTATTCAGTAATGGAAACAATAATTAGTTGTAGGCTTTACATTGTGCCAAAACCACTCAATGATCACACAGGAAGAAATCTACAATAGAGTAGACAACCCTCTCAATTTCTCATTAGCCTCAACGGACCAACATGCAATGCAGCCAAGGATTGATTTTTGTTCAAAACACAAAGGAACACAGAAAAGTAATTAACTTCAAGCTGTTAATTTAAAAATCAACCTACCTCAGTCATCAGTAAAGATATATTAGTGCAACAACTAATATGTGCAGATGTTAGCTGGCATGAAAGGGTTTCAGCTTGGTTTTGTGCTCCACTAGTGTTAAATCATGCTTCATAGGGTGAAAGCCACTGTGTGTTTAACTTTCTTCAGTCTCAGTGGTGCATTTAAATACAAACTAGGCTGGATTGGTCTTTTCTTTATTAGATTTCAGAGAGTAACAGGCTCACAGGGCTGCACAAACATCCTGATGTATTCCAGTAAGGAACCGTTTCAGGAATGTTTTCTGGCATGTAGTCAGCCGATGATATCAGACATTTATCTGTACAATTAAACTGCAAACTGTACAATTATGCTGTAAAGCAGCCATAACTGCCATCTTCCTGCAATAAAGAGGTCATGTGTATGATTTAATATTCAACCTTTTCCTCATCGCTCCCTGCATAGTCATAACACCAAAGAGACTACATTTTTAGTACAATAATCAATACCTTTTTTAGGTCCACTGACCACTTAAGAGTGCTGTGTCTTGTTGCCATCACAATATCATGTAAAAGGGCTGATGTGGAATTAAAGGCATGATTTAAATGAGCCAATCAGAAGCTATGCTGTTCCACTGTGTGGGTATCATACGTTGGTGCATTTGTTTCTTTCTTCCCTTCCTGAAATCATCCCCCTGTACTTAAAACTGGGAGAAATACGTCACTGTGACCGCGGTGTGTGTAACCACTTCTGCCTACACTGAGCCTCCACTTTCAACACAAGAATAACATGTGACATCACTTTACTTCCACAGGGTTAGCGCTGTAGAGTGGAAGCAAAACGCCAAGTTGAGCAGTGCCCAGATTTACAGAATAGATGGGAGTTTTGGAGAATTAGAAAATCTTGTGCTGACTGAGTTAATTACACCAATAAAACTCCGGTAGAAAAAACTGCAACCAAAGTGCCCTACCCCATTTTTGAGACAGCAGTCTTGAGTGTTTTTCAGTACATGTTCACATGCTTCTGACGTCCCGACAAAAATAGGAAAGCAGTCACAAAACAACAGCCAGCTTCAGAAAATAATAACAGCTTTGGGGGGAAGGAGTTCTGTTGTCAAACCATTCTTTCAGCTTGAGTTCAAAAAGCATCCTTGACGCTTTTCCTCTTCCTGCTGCTTAAACTGGACAGGATGCTGAGAGATAGGGCAGTTCTGTGCTCATCACTCATTTTACAACCTGTAGCAACAACTTCCTGTACTAGTTTACCGTGTTGCTGACTTTCATCTGTCAGGGCTGAAAATTTTTGGCTAGAAAAATACAGTTTTTTTTAAAAACAAAGCAAGTCTTGATTATTTCTGTATTTACAAACTACATTTTAAACAAAACGGTGAATAATAATGAATGATTTACATATTTAATTTCATTTTTCATGTATAAATGGTGCTTTTGCCTTTTTAAAATCATGACTGACTAACTTCAGCAAATAAATTTGTATCGTTCATATTATTTTATCTTTCCCGCAGATCTGTGCTCATAAATAGCACAGTTTCACTTACATTTAAACTGCTTTCCTTAAAATTACTTTTAAAAAAAATGTCTCTCAAGACAAAAGGCTATTTGTTATTTTAGCTGGACCATTAAACTACTCATTGTTTGTGTATGAGTTCGAGTAATGACCAGCTAATAGCCAAGAAATTTGGATTTATTTTGCTCACTATGAGTCACTGGGGTCAATATTATGCCCTAAATGCTCAGAAAGCATTTTTTCCCATGTCTCTCCTTGCACACTCCCTGAACGACTGCACCGATCTCTCATGCTGGCCCAGAATATGTGGAAACAATGTAAAGTAGGCAGCTTGTCCCTTAAGCTATGTGGCTGCAAAGCATGGACGACAGTTGTTTGTGGCCTTTAGCTTCGCCACCTGGCTAAACAAGAGATGAGACGCGTGTTTTGAGTCCAGCTACCTGCTGCAGATTAACAGAGCAGCTAAAGCAGAGGAACTCATCTGTGCACTGCAGACAGCGACGTGTGTGCAGGTTTTTGTTCCTCTACAACTTCAATTGATGTCACTCATTAGATTCTTGTGTTGCCTTTTTGGGGTTTACCACAGTTTCACTGCAATTACTGTGACCAAGAGGATTCATGATAACGACATATTCATAATATCTACTAAAAGTTTAAATATTAATAAAGAAAAACACATACAGTGCTTAAATGTAGGTCCACAATAGAAAAACTTGCATCAAAGACACAGATAAATGCTTGTAAGTTAAAATGATGATTGAGTCTACATGATGGATGTTAAGCCCTGGATCGGGTGAAAACTTACTGAATGTGGCTTATTAGCTGACTAATTCATTACACAACTTATTAGTATGTTCATACTCAGTGCTATAGCTAACTGTATTAATGAAAGGGAAGATTTCTCCCCTCAATATATCTTATAAAATTCGGACATGAAAAAGAAATTAGAGATCAAATAACCATGTCATGCTATCTTAATTCAAATCAGAACTGCAAAAATGTGCAGCAGTGCTTTTCAGAAAAATGGGTCCTCCTCCCTTTTGCTTTCTTGACTAGCAGACTGCCTCCTTCGTTCTTTGCATGCCGGAAATTTGACAGCAGTGCACTTCCAGTCACAGTCCAAAATTTAAATAAGGAAACCGACAAAGCCAGAGTGAACACAAGCTGTCAAGCGATCAGTTATTTAACCTGCCATGTGACAATAGGGTGAGGCGGAGGGTCAAATCCCACTGTGGTCAACCTTGAGCGATAGAGACAGATCCCTCTAACCGTTAGCTAATCCTGACAGAGAGACCCTGCCAACATCATTAGGATAAACTGTGTCAGCGACCACAGTTGCTAGACACTTGAAAAGAACATCGGTTGTGGTGCTGCTATTAAATAACACAGAAGAGAAGACTAATAATACCACACACTTATATTCAATACCATGAAGCTTGATGTTGAAAGACCTCTTTGTTACTATTAACATGTCTTTTTGCTTTTCTGTAGGACAATAACAAAGTTTTCTAATGGTGTCTATAGCAGTAAGAAAAGGTGTGGACTGTCATTTGATGCAAATACAACATAACATGAACGTAATGTATCTGAAAACCTCCATATCATGTCAGGATATTTTATGTCAGAAAGTGCACAGAACCAACAGCCAAAATAGTCATACAAGGTATCACTGAATCTCTCATGGGTGAAATTAAAGAGAATTTAAATTATTCTCCTTTTTGCTCAAGACCCCCTCAAGGACCCCTTGCAGTGGCTGCACCCCAGTCTGAGATCCACTCTGTTTATACCATTGAGTGTCGAGGAACGTATCAATGTTTTTTTCAAACCAAATCCTCTGGAAGGACATATTTTCTCTGAGCCTTGGTATCTTTTTTATTCAAGCTACCAACTCAGGAATTTCACCTGGATGATTTACTTGTAAATATTCTTTCGGGATGGAAAGTTTCAGAAACATTATTCAGACGCTGAAAGACATTGAAATTTTGCTGATGTCATTTCTTTCAGCTTGCGCAGCAGGAGAGAGACACATTTTATCAGGTATTATAGACAGACGACTTTTAATCACAATCTTATTTCTCTATCAACAGTGAGAAACACATATGAACTTAATTCCAGTTATTTTTAAAAGAACTGCATCATCAAAGCTATCAGAAACTATTTCCTACTGAGGAAATATCTTGGTTCATTGGAAATAAATCTAAAATAAATCCAAATTTCTTTGAAAAAATAACAACAACTTGAGATTGTGATTGCCAATTCAATCCAACTACAAAGAACCAATCCATATATTACATGACTAGCAAAACAATAGAAAACTAGTTGGGAACTTTCAGATTTATTTAGTCCTTGCAATTAAATAAAATAATTAAATTAAAATAAATCCAGAAAAAAATCATGAGATCAATAAAGAAATAAACAATTATTATTTGGGCCTAAGCATAATGACAGGTCTAGTCTTGAACAGTGTTGCTTCTGATGCCAACCAAATACTGTATCTGTCCCTTTGTTTCTATGACCATAATTGCATCTGTCACTGCTACAAATTATAGCCTGCACAAAGTTTTAAAGACCATGAGCCCCGTGCAGCTAACAAGCTGTCAATGACACCATAATTGTTTCCTCAATGTCAGATAGATGGGCGGATGGCTGTGCCACTAACTGTAGCCCACTGGTTTAAGTGGTGGCCTATTGATTGTCCATTGTGTGTAAAGCCTTTGCTGAAGCAGCATCCATTTGCAGTGAAAGCACTGTTCAAATTAAATGAAACCATCCTTTACAGCTAAACAAGATTTATCTGTAACTGCTAATATTTGAAGCATTGCAAGCTGGGGTATTTGAGTGTCTCAAGGGTAAGAGCCACAGACTACAGGATTTACATGTTTAGAAGCTAAAAAACTGGTACTATAATCTTCACAGAAAAACCTTTTGGTATGGATCTGACAAAAATATTAGTATATTAAATGTGTTATCTTAAAAACAATTAATATTAAATCATTTTTATTAACTTTGGTCTTATTTTTGTTGATGCAGCACATGAAATGTTCCTCAGAGTAGAGATCCAATAGAAACTTGGTCACAAGTGATGACAAAACACTAGCCTATTTGGCGACTATTAATGTGCAATAAGGTCCTATTCCCCAAATAGAGAAATAGAAGCAATGGGAGCCTAACACAGAGGCTGCGATCTTGAAATTATGTCCCTCTCTATCAAAAATGATCAACAAAAACGTAGAGGGGTGACGCAAATTTTGATAGGCTAAATGCTACTGGCTAGGTTAGGATTAGCTGCAGCTTGCACCTCTTACATACTTATCTTTTAACCCTTTTTAGTATGTCTTATTTGCGCAATATAAAAGTCGTTTTAACCCGAGACGACGTCTGCAAAATGCACCAAGTCTCATATGTCAAAACAGGAGGCAGAGACTGACTACTTTAAGTTAGATTCCCACCAAGGCTACAGCTCCTGTTATGTTAAGTAGCCTTGATTATCTCTGCTGATAGAGGGCTTAGCGGGATGTAGCCATACTAACACTGGAACAAGCTGAATGGCAACAGTTACACACAGACACACTGCTACTATGTTGCAGATAGGACGTTACAATGTAGTGAATGTTGCAATGGTGAAGCTATAATGTAGCAACTGAGTGTCAAACACATCGGAAATCGCCACTTTTGCATGCAGATTTCATGGTGGTTACATATGATACATTGTTTCTCCTGACCTGTTGCGTCCTTTCAGCCGGATTCATCATCACAGCCTGCCGAAAGCTGTTATCCACATAAGACGCCATTGTTTTGGAAGACGTCGTCTGGAGGATATTTAATTTCTTATTCTAATAAAATGTGTAGAAATATCCAGCGCAACAGATGGGAAAAGAAGTCCCCCCTGTTGTCTTGATTTATTCTTGTCGCCTGTGCTCCAATGCTAGCGGATAAGCTGGGAGTGCCCGGAGCCAGGCCACGACTGGAGCCAGACAGCCGAGCGGTCTCCTCCGGGTGTCTGTTCCTCTGTTGCCTGAGCCGAAACCGGCTGCCAACACCAGTCCCACCGAGAGATAACTTCTCTTGGAAAAAACGCGGCTCAAACTGTCTCTAAAATTATTCTTTTAATGTAAAAAATGTCCCTTTATTCAAGACAACGTTCATCAAAGCCATTCCTTGTCTCTTCAGCATTCTGCTAGCGACGAAAAGAAATTCCATGTAGGAGCCACCAAACAAAAAAGTAAGCTAGCGGCTAACAGTTATCCCGTCAACAGCAACCTGGCGTCCATTATGAGAGGTAGACCCGAGTCACTCAGTGAGAAATTTCATTATTTTAACATTTTTAATGGGTCTAAAAGTGAAGATAGGTCCGCCGCCGCTGTGCTCTGTTGTATGCCACCATGGTGACTGACACAGCAGAGTAAAGGCGGCCCGAGTCGGCGGCTGCACTTCCTTGAAACCCTTTCAAAATAAATCTCCAAAGAGCCTGATACGGAGACAATAAAGGGAAACAAGGTATATTTAGGGAGGAGTCTGCGGTGAATGGAATATTGCGGTTTTCCAAAAAATGTCATTTTCTTTGTATACTAACGATTAAAAAAAATGTATGCAATTTTTTGACTCTATTGAGGTTGTTTAAATCGAAAAAACGTTGTGTATCTCCATATGAAGTATAATACCAGACGATTTGAGCTGTCTTTAGACCTTTCTTGAAATTTTAAAATTCAACCCAAGGAGAAATAACCATCACAGGATAGACATAGCCTACATTAAATACATGCCAACTACTCTACCATTCACAATTACGTAGCCCATTATAATCTCTCAACAGCAGCAATTTTTTAGTTTATTCCAGTATTTGATATTATTTAATATGCCGAAGGATTTTGATTCAGTGTATAGTTCCACCGTCCTTAAATTTTATTTTGCTGTTCATTATCAGCAAATTTGTTATCTTATTTTGAAAAATTATATAATTCCATTTCCGGTTTAAGTGTTGTTGTTTGTATTTAGCTTGACAGAGATTGAGTCACAAGGGGCAGCTCATGGGCGAGTCCATTTAACAAAAAAAGTCGGGATAGGGAGGGGGAATGCAGTGAGGCAAAGTGATGCTTTGGGACCATCTAGTGACAATGTATGGTAATACACATTTATAGGGATACAAAACTGCAGGATGTCACCGGTATTATAGAAACATAGCTTCAGATGAAGAATAATGCTTTTTAGTGCAATTCCGTGGGAATTCAAAACTGTGGCTGAAAAAAGCCACTCCAAAATTAGTTATTTTAGGCTGCAGTTATTTCTAAAAACTCGGAGCTTCTCTGCAGCCAGCAGGGACCGACAGTGTCCACATATGGAGATAAAATGTAAGACAGAACAAGTTAAGACAAGAATACATTTTATTGATCCCTTAGGGGAAATTTACATTTTACAGCAGCACACAGAGAGACCATGAGGTAAGAAAAGAGACATTAAAAGCTTGAATCAAATAATTTAAAAAATACAAAATTAATGAAAAGAAATCAGAGGGGTGGATTTAATAATGCTTGATACGAAAAAAAACAAACATTAAAACATGTTATACTTTATAAATTAAGGGATGCTACAATGTTACCACAGCATCATGCTAAGATGATCTTTTATGACATTTCTGCTTTAATCGAAACAATTTTCAGGAGGCAACAAAGGACAAAAAAGAATTAACATGTTATATACTTGTCATGCTTCACAAGACAACGCATCCCTTGTTTTTATAATGTAACTAGGACACAACTACTGACACCATGACGACCAACCATGACCCCACGGACAGAGCAGACCGCTACGCTCAAGTTATCACCCAGAGGCATCCATTATATAGGTGTATGTAGCCTGCAGGCTGCAGCCAATCCAAACATAGCACTGGAGAAAAAGGATGCAAAAAAGTAAAGCAGCTGCAGGAGTGAGTCAGCATGGACAAAGGATGATTTTTACAGGTAAGAGAACCACAGAGAGAATGTACCTGTGTGAAGTCTGAAGGCAGCTGTATTTCTAGTGTGTATGATGTAGTTGTAAACACCTTTAAAACATTTTGATCTGAAGCAATTGTATGTTGTTTTATCTACTGGGTGCTGTTATTGTCGTTGCTTGTCAGACTACTGTAACCCAGTTTCATTTGATATTATGTCAATGATTCCAAAGCATTGTTCAAGAATTAGCTAAGTAATGTCTGAGCATGAGTTTTGTGTCCAAAAAAACAAACATACCAGTAATAAAGCAGTGGCACTGTAAGTTGACATACTGTGCATGTGCCTGTGTAACTTTGTTTAATTGAACAGTATGGGTTTTTACATTGCAGTTGCTTGTGTTAATATTCATGTAGACATATGCTTCAACACGTCAATAATTAATGCAGACAGCAGACAGCTTAGAGCTGCAAGGACACTGTCTTGTTTTTTATTATTCACTCAAACTACATGATTATTTTACACAATAATCAATAAGTTGTTTTCCTTTGTCTAAGTTTTGTACTCTGAATAAGCACTAAAATACAAACAGAATCATCAAAGAAAATGAATTTCCAGAAAAAGGTTTCTTAAAAGATAATTAGTGGTAACAATCTGCCCGAAGCTGAATGCCAGTAGATATAATCTTTGATTTAAGTTCTCTTTTCTCCATCCCGTTACTTATATTGACAAATGTCTGCTGCCGACACAGTACAGAGTTTACACTGGTAATATTAAACAGTTTCTTTACAGCATGTGCACAATTTTCCAGTCTTTTTTAAAAAATCTATCTGTTATCTGTATATATTTTTGTCCAATTATTCTCAAAAGGCCCAGATGGGATTGGAGACTACAGGCCGAGATCAAATTATTTCCCCCGGTTCATCGGTGTGGGTCCCTCATCTCCTGAGGCCACAGGTGACCTCGGTTACTTGTGCCGCGCTGCACCACACGCCCCCCCTCCTATGCCAAAGCAGAGCTATGTGGGGGAGGTCGGTTGGGGCTGGCAGTATAACCAGCTGTTGAACAGTGGGACGCTGCTCAGCAATATGCAAATTAAGGTACAGCAAAAATCCACCTTGTGTATCTTATGCAAATGAGTGTGCAGAAGCTTTCTCCTTCAGTTAATGTGCCACAGAGACACACAGAGCATGATTTAGAGAAACTGAGGTGATGATTCAATATGCAGGAATATCATCACTGTTGGGATAAACAGTAGAACAGACACAATAAACGGATCATTTATAAGCTGTGGATGAAAAATTAAAGGTTTTTGTTTATCTTATTATTTTCAGTGTTTTGTTTAGAAGACATAATTCATTTTATTATGTCGAGTAAATTGTTGGGAAATGGTTTTGTTAGACAAAAAGTGTTTCCTTGTCGCATCATAACTATTTATTTTACATTTTGTCAATTAGAAAATTGCCAAACACTCTGAATGAGGAATGATAAGTTTTTCATATCCTTTTCAGAATAACTAGAGTTATGATATTATATCATGCTGAATAAATAAACAAAACAGAATTTGAGGGATACATCAACCGAACTAAGTCCTCCTTTCCGAACAGAAAACCGAGATACGAACAGCGCTGGAGGACAGAGTGACTCACAGGTTTCAGAGCGAACAGTAAGGCAGCGTTCATAACCCTCCCTTTGGACACGTTGTGTATTTGGTTTCCATCCCTCAGAATCATGTTACGTGTGTGTGCTGTGTCAAACGGGTGATAGGTGAGAACATCTCATCAGGTTTGCACAGTGTTGAGTGACTGCATTGCAGGTTGTTCTGCCTCCCCATCCATAATGCAACACTTCCTCTTTCACAGGAGCACACACCGCCTCGAGCAGTACACGAGGAATCAGCCAGACAGGCAGACACAGACCCACTCACAGCACCGACACAAACACTGACCTCAACAAACACTCTGCAAGGTTTGTTCTCTTCATCATTGCCATTTTTCAGAAACAACATAAAACTCCCAAAACAAGATGCAACTGCAAATAAGAGATTTTCCTCCCATGGCTGTTTAGATTTTGTGAAACCACATTTCACGAATCTTGATGCAATAGGAAATGAATGGGAAATGGTGGCACTGTTAACTTTGACTTTAGGTTTAGATTTTTAAAAGCTGAGTCTGAAAATCTAAAGCTGATCCTGACAAGCTGACTTTGAAATGTCCTTAAAAAGGAACATAGTTCCTCTTCATGTCCTTCAAATATCCACAGATGTCAGCTGTGTCCTCAGTGGTATATTTACCAAGTAAAGTCCCAGAGATGTGATGACTCACTTCTCAGGTGTTTTAAAGATGTTTTGGTGGTCTTGTGACGGTCCATTGCCTTTCTGTTTTAGTCACCTGGAGAATGAAATCAAAGTGAGAACAATCATAAACACAAGAACAAAACATATATAGAAGGACAGATACCACACTTCCATGAGTGTTAATGTGAAATATAGCAACAGGAATATGTTTTAAAAACTACTTTAACTGACTTTAAATTACAGATGTGTTGTTTTTTAAAAGTTAATGTGTAATGAAGTACTAATAAGGCTCAGCGAAAGCTGTGGTCTGATGGGTAAGAAAAGACGAAAATCTGCTTGTAGCCTCATGATGTGCACATTTGTCAAGCAATTTATGAAAATGCACAATGCAAAACACAGAAAAGGAAAAGAGTGATAGTTAAATTAATATGTTTTTCTAAATTGTACTTAATTTGTCTCTTGGGTTTTAATCACAATAACTAACTACATGGAAGTTTCAGAGCCAAAAAGAATGAGTTTCTTCAAAATAATAGCACTTAAAGAACAATTTGAAACTCATTAGCCCTCTAATTATCCTTCAAACAAAACAAATCAAAACTGTTGAGAAATTAAAGTAACAAGTAATTGACTATTTGAAAAGTTTCTCTCAGTATGTGACGAACAAAACTAAATAAACCCATTAAAACTAGCTCACTCTGCATGCATGTGCATCAGTGATGTCAGCTGACTCTTGCCTGATTCCTCTCTGTCACCGCCTCTGATGGCCGTCTATTTGCGTCCTCTCAGACAGAACATGTCGGATGAGTCACTCCAAGTCGACACCGAGTTTCACAGAGACAGTCGGAGCTAACAGCAGATGGCATCATACCTCCCACAGCGGCTGGAGGACCTGACTGTAAATGAGATGTGTTGCATTTGATTAAACATCTTTTGATTTGACATGCTGACCTTCCAACTGTCTGATTATTTTTTACACATTTTTTTTTCTATATGGATAAACTCAGATTGCTTTCTGGCAGCAGTCTACATGCTTATGAAAGTTCATGGTAAGTTTATGCCTCACCTGTATCAGTTATAATCAATGTAATTGACGCTGTGGTGCATCTAACCCTTATCTGTTAGAAAAATATAACAAATCAGATATGGCATCCATTCCTCAAACCAAAAACTGTCTCCGAAAATAACCAAGTTGGTATTGTTTATCAGAGGCTCATCTTCCTCTCACAGCAGCAAAGATATAGACTTTTGATTTCTTTTGATTATGAAAAGCTCCCAGTAATCCATCCCTACAGCAACAGCAATCATATCCACTAACGTCTGGTGGAGATAACTGCACAGATTGTTCGCCACAAGAAAAACCACCAGTTCTCATATAATTAGACATCTATTTCTGGAGGTCAGTTGCAATTTGCACCATCAATAAAACAGGCTGACCACAATCTGACATCCCCCTGGAGGCATTTTGTGGTTAAACATTGCTGGGACACAACATTGCAAGTATTTAGACAGTCAGTGTAAGTGTTATGAAGTCAGAGTGACAGGCAAAGTAAAAACCTCATAAAAAGCGTGTATTCCATAGGGGTTGTCTGTAGTTGAGGGACCTAGTTAAAAACACCGTAATTAGTATTGCCCATAAACCCAGATATGATCAAATGATTTTCAGCCCCTAAAATGAAGCAGTGTTCACTTGTGGCCCAGTCTCACATGAGTTCAGATTTTGAAAAACTTTTTTCCCCCACCTTTTTATCTGAGGCTCGAAAGGCAGAATCATCCAGTATTAACATTATAAAAAAGCAAACATGAGAAGAGCAAATTTTGTGCAGCCTAAATTTTCTTCTGCTTCTCTGTCCTGAATTAAACTCCCTCAGATTTATCTTGCGGCACTAATCTAAATGTTTGCGCTCCACCTACACAAACGAGGGTTTACAACATCTCACTGGGTGGCCTGGGACGAAATTTCCCCAAATAATTACCTATTTGAAATGTATTCTCCATGAAATTAATGACATGAAAATTTTTAGAATACCCATCGGGGCAAAAAAAATCGTCAAGGTTGATAATGACCACATTTTTATTTTCATTTTTTAAAATAAAATGATTGAGTACTTTACTTCATGTAGTAATTTAGTAAAGCCCCTTTTGTCTGCTTATGCTGTTTAAGAGTTCTCAGTCGTTTTTTTTTTGTTTTTTTTTTGTTTTTTACGAAAACGTAGATTATTGAGTATGTATTTCATGATATAGCCTAGCTTACTGTTATAATTAAAAATACGTGACCTAACATGAATTGTATCCACTTTCCATTTCTACTTAAATTGGCGACATGGATTATGCTCTATGGAAAGAAAAATGTCTTCTTTCACTTGGTGTGAACGGGTGTGAATCATATTTTTTTTGCATGACCGGAAGTACTATTAAAGCGCACCAACGTGCATTTATAATTAGGTGAAAAAAATAATTTATGCCATGGAAACGTCTGAGGGGGAGAGAAACGTGTTTGTTATGTTCATAACTTTTGTTTTTTGTTTTTTTTGTTTTTTTTTTTAGACTTGCAGCTTAAATACGTGATTAGATAGTTAATAATGCCGTTACAAACTCAGAAACTATACATTTATCTCAACAGAATTCCTTTATTTTGAAATTTCGTGACCGGAAGTTATTGAGTTCACTCGTCGCCGTTTCATCTGCTCCAGTACGCCGGCCGGGAATAGCCTTGTTAGCTAACTGTCTTACTAGTGTCTTATATCACATTATCCCAAAATGTCTCACCCAACACCGTCTGAAAAACCTTCAAACCCTGAAAACCCTCGTGTCTTCCTCGATGTAGACATTGGTGGCGAAAGAGGTCAGGATATGTTCATTTTAATGTTTGCTAACTGCTTTTTAACGGTCAGTTTTAACGTTAGCCCACTAGCTTAGCACAATCATTTTTCGTTATAGAATCTTCTAGTAGCAATGGTACATTTAATATAGCTACTTTCGGAAAAGTTGCACCTTACAAATAAATCAATATTTGAAAGGTCGTCTCTAGCATCTCGCGGTGTTTGATGAGAACGAGTTATTGTCAGATAATTATTCATTCAGAAAGCTTTACTCCCGTCATGAGAGTGCAAGAACCACGTGTGACTGTGTTGTCCAGTGACACTTCAATTTCTGCTTTAGCTTAGCTGGTGTATCATTACAATTTAGCTTGTTCACTGTCATCATTTCAGTTGGTAATTGTTAATTACACGTATGGATCACACTTATAGAGAATGAGTATTAGTTGATGTAACGCTAGTTCATTGATTCTTTAATAAAATGCAGCTAACGTATGAAAAGATCACAATGAAGACTTGATATTTTACTGTGGCTTGACTGGATATTTCTCTGTCGTGGTATTTGTGATGCTTCCTAAATACCTCAGTGTCCTGCTCCACTTTGTTACTCTTTGTAAAGATAACAGTAAAGAATAATAATTTAACATAATACTTAGTTCTGTGTTAAAAGTGTGTGTTAATGTTGTTCTCACGTTGACAGGTCAGTCAGTCAGAATATGTGACCAGTGTAATAACAATACACTAAATTGTTTTCTTTCCATAGCTGGCCGAGTAGTGTTGGAGCTGTTTGCTGATATCACCCCCAAGACTGCTGAGAACTTCCGGGCGCTCTGCACTGGAGAGAAAGGCACTGGAAAATCGACTGGGAAACCGCTGCACTTCAAAGGATGCCCCTTCCACAGAAGTAAATAGCCTTCACATCTGCATATTATCTGACATTTTAGTACACCTTGAAGTTTTAGCACACATGCAAACACAACTGTAGGGGGGGAAGGACATCTATTGTAGTGAGACATTTGGAGAATTTTTACGCTTAACCGTATTTAAAAAATATGATCTACAAAGGTTTCATTTCACAGAAATATGTGAATTGAAACAGACAGATAATCAGGACTCTGCTGCACCTGAACATACAAAAAAACATACTAACAATAGACTGGATAACAGTAATGGAAATAGCTTGCAGACATGTTTATAGTTTATAGTTAAACTACACAGTACAAACATCTGAGAAATTGTTACAATACTGCACTATGTACTGTTAAACAGAAATGTAATTGGCTAATATCTCTTGTACACTTTTTTACACTTTTCAGTGGTCATGAGGCAGTCTAGTATTAATGCAAAGTAACTTAATGGATTTTAATAGGCTAACTGATCTTTTGGTATTTACCATTTAAACTAAGGAGCCTAAAGCGCTCTTGACATTCAGTCTGGTTCATATTCAAAGTAATTTGGTTGTAAATTTGTTTTTTGCAGTCATCAAGAAGTTCATGATCCAAGGAGGTGACTTCTCCAACCATAATGGCACTGGGGGTGAGAGCATCTACGGGGAGAAGTTTGAGGATGAAAACTTCCACTACATGGTAAAGTTTTCAACACCAGAATGGCCTTTAGCTCTGTCCTCTGCCAGAATGTACTAATGGGTTGTGCGAGTAGTGCCACTTTATGTCTGTTACAGTCATTTTTTTTTCTCCTTGCAGCATGACAAAGTTGGTCTTCTGAGCATGGCCAACGCCGGGCCGAACACCAACGGCTCACAGTTTTTCATCACGAGTGTTCCAACACCACACTTAGATGGCAAGCATGTAGTCTTTGGACAGGTGCTGAAAGGGATGGGAGTCATAAAATTGCTGGAATCCATTGACACTACAGAGGATGCCCCCGTGAAGGTAAGCATGTTCAGTAAGAAGTTGTACAGCTGGAATAATACATGTATAACTTCACTACAGTGGCAATTAGTCAATGTAGCCTTTAATAATATTTTATTTATTTATTTATTTATTTATTTTACAACTGTGGTTACTTAAGTGGTGGTTCCAGGTGTTGTTTTGTTTTCTTAATTTGATATTTTCTTCCATGTAAAGACAAAAACGTATTTTTTACAAATACTTCAAAAACTGCAGTCAATGGTTAAAGGCTGAGATGTTTTGGAGGAGAGGATGACTGGAGACATTTTTTTGTTGGTTGTTATCTGCAGTCTCATCACAGGATGCCACAAAATCCTTAAATCCTACACTGGTCCTTTTGTAATAAAAGTCCTAACCTAAATAACACACATTAAACTTCATTTAACCTGACTCTCCACGTATGCATCGTTTATTGACATTGTTTTACAGAACATGTAATATAAAACCAATTAATCTGACCTGTGAGAATTTTCTCTGTTTTCTTATGTCTGTCTTTGCAGCCATGTGTCATCGCTGACTGTGGTGAGCATAAGGATGGGGACAGCTGGGGCGCCGCACTGAGCGATGGGTCAGGTGACGCCCACCCAGACTTCCCAGAGGACTCTGACATTGACTTTAAAGATGTATGTATTAGTGAGGTCTTGAACCTTTAAGGACACAGATGGACTCTGGCAGACAGCCTCACACCGCTCTGTGGGTCTCTGTTAAAAGACCAGATGTGCCTCTTTGTCATCTTATTCAAAGTCATGTGATCAGTTTAAACTACAGTTCTAAGATCAGGACATGTTAAGCATCGCAAATAGTGGAAAGGTGAAATTAATATGAAACAAATTCAAGGGTTTGTCCCTAAAATAAGTGATGGTTTAACAATAATAAAAATATAGTGTGACTGAACATTAAGTTTATAACTTGTCTGTTTGTCTGAACGAGTAAGTTTCATACCAAGGTGACTGTTTTAGCGATGTCTCTGTGTTTTAAGACCTCAACTGTTTCTCTGAGCCGCAACTAGAAATTTAAATCTTGGGCCTCATTTTCACACGTACTTGCTTTCAGGTTGACCAAGTCCTGTCTGTCGCCGAGGACTTGAAGAATATTGGAAACAGTCTGTTTAAGAATCAAGACTGGCAGGCTGCAGTCAACAAGTATGGCAAAGCCCTCAGGTAATATACAGTACCACTGTGAGTATGAGTTACCTTAAATTACAGTTGTCTTTGTTTAATATTAGAAATAATTTTGAGAAGCACTCTTTCAAAGCAGCTATCCAAGTAAAACAGATGATCTCTGGTACGTGAGCCTCATCTTAAGCCTTTTAGGGGTTTTTGACTATTAGACAGATAAAGCACATCACTAGCCTTAAAAACTGAAATAGGTAACCACACATAGACGAGCACACACGACCCACTTCCTCGCAAAATGCTGTGAATTTAAAAAATACAATAAACGTTGTTGGAATGTAATTCAGAGTTCAGGCACAATAGCAGCAGTTTGACCTGAGACCTTTTTTCAGACTCTATAGCGCACAGACGCACATTTTCAGTGACATCTATTACTGCTCGAAAAAATCCAATTACTTTTCGAACAATATGTCTTTGCCTCTGCAGGTATTTGGAGGTGAGTGGAGATCTGCTGGAGGAGGAGGAGGTGCAGAAGAAGCTGGAGCCCACGGCCCTCAGCTGCTTCCTCAACACAGCGGCGTGTAAGCTGAAGATGCAGCTGTGGCAGGATGCTCTGGACAGCTGCAATGAGGTACATTTGGCAGTGCTCTCAATACTCAATAAAGTCCTTGTCGGGGTTCTGACTCTGCTGTGTGACACTGAACTGCTGAGGTTTACGGCTCATTTTTCTTTTCATATATATGCTTTATTGTAGGGATTTACACAAGAACATTAGTAGCCATATTATAGGTTAATTATTTGTTAACTGATATTGGTAAATTGTAGTGAAATGGCAATAAGTCTTACCGTTACTTTTAGTATCTTTAAAATGGATATGATTATATTTCTGCCAAGATAAAGTCAACTTCCTAAAAACACAATTTATGTCCAAATACTGTAAAATAAACTCTTAGTTGGGCCCATCCTACCCAGTAAATGGTTCAAAATACATATTAAGCCTTTGAATAATAAAATCACAGAAGAATATTGACCACTTTTATGCAAAACTGACAAACATTTACAGTGTGTGTTTCTTTTCTGTCTTACAGGCTCTTGAGCTCAACCAAACGAACACTAAGGCACTTTTCCGGAGGGCCCAGGCCTGGCAGGGCTTAAAGGAATACAGCAAAGCCATGGTAACATCTGCAAATCTTGGATTGAACACGAATCTTTGTGCATTGATTTTGGAGATGTTCAGTATTTGGAGGAGTCAAAGGTCAGTTTGACTCACCAGACTGTTTTTCTTACTTGTCTTTTTTCAGATTGATCTGAAGAAAGCTCAGGGAGTAGCTCCGGAGGACAAAGGTGGGAAACTAGTTTTCATCTAATTTTTACTTTTTCTGACATTTTCTTTGTTTGATGTTCCTCCCAATTTAACTTAACACGGGAAATTGGGTAACAATCTGTTATTCATCAAAGGTCAGTTACAGGACATGACTTATTCAGTTTGTTTGAGGACTCTTTACTTGATTACTCAGTTATTAATAAAGGAAAAGGTGTGAAGATGGTTCATATTCTGCAAACCTTAAAATCAAAAGTTTGGTAAAAGTTCTAGTTAAAGAGCACTCAGTTACAAAACCTTAAAATTTTTGTTATGAAATCAAAAAAAATGGTTAGAATTTAAAAAGGCTGTTGATGCCATACGATAGGTTGTTGGGTATGAGTGGACATAAACAACAGCTGCTGTAGTTTCACTTATCTCAGAGCAGATGAAAAAAAATAGTTAATTCAACTCTCTGCAGTCATTTTATGACTCGTGGTGTTTTTAATGTGCAGCAAACAACCAAAACTCCAGGATGCAAATTGATAAAGAATTTTATTTTAAAGAAAATAGGGTAAAAATAGCTACATTGACTTCATATACTAATGTTTCCTTTGTTTATCCAAGAAAAGCTCTTTAACAGCTTAAGAAAGAAACTGCTGTGCTGCTGAAACTCCCTCAGCCACCAGCAGTTCAGACTGACCGACGAAGGATGTTACAGTTCTAGTTCCTGTCCCAGGAATGCACATCCATCGACTTCTAGTGCGTCTAATGAAGAAATTATTCACAGTAACATGCCATCTAGTGCCTCCTGACTTCAAACATTTTAGAGCACACAAGTATCTTTCAAAATCAGCAAGTCATTTGAAGTTAAGAATGTGTGTTTTGTCATTGCGTCCCCATCGAGTGTTTAGGAGAACAATTAAGCAAAACTCCCCGCGGCATGTAAAAGCTGGAGTGCACTGGATGGAATTTAGGTCTCGTCAAATCTGGAGCACTTATCTGCTTTGAGACAGTGTTACGCTGCTCTTTTGAAATTCTAATTAGCATTTAATTGACTTCTGGCAAGGAGATAACAGCTATCAGTGTGCTTTCAGGAGCAGGCTATCTTTCCATTTGCAGAAAGACAAAATGTGACCACGTGGGCGTCATAGACAATGTTTGAAATCATCCCCAAACAGCCAGGACAGACAGCATATGAAGCCGCATTTGATTAATTGATTCCCTCCTCGAGCTAACTGACAGTGTTTTCTTTTTGACAGCTATCAGCAACGAGATGAAGAGAGTCCAGCTTAAAATCCAGGAGGAGAAGGAGAGGGAAAAGAAAATCTATGCGAAAATGTTTGCGTGAACATTTCACGCAATGATGCAATGATTTCTTGTTCATATCTTCGGTCAATATTTGAAGTCATCTCCACATGGGAAGCTGCAAACTCAGACAACGAGTCTCTAACAAGGTGAAAACTGTACAGGACTTTCAGATGGCAGGTCATTTCATGTTTTCTAACTGGCACATTTCTCCGTGTGTGTTGTTATAAGGGAAGAACTGTTGTAAGCTTTAACTTCTCTGTATTATGACAAGTACTACAATGGACAATTTGAGTGTTAGTCTGATGCATGGCTGTTTCCAAAGCTCTGAAAAACGGCTCACACAGAACTGTTACGTTTATTCTGGAGTAGGGGTGTTAACAATTTACAGTATTCATTGGAATGGGGGTATTTAAAAATTATATACTATGTTAATGTAAAAAAAAATGCACGTTTAATCTTAAATAGTCTCTGGTCCTTTACATCCTGGCTTCATTGGTTTAATCAAAGTAAAATCAGAATTATAAGGCACATGAATTGATTTTAGTTGTATGTTTTTGAACAGTTACGGTTACAGACTCCCTTTCCATCTCCCCACACTTGTATTTTAAATAGAACTGATTTGCCAAAAAAAATCAATTACACTAAAAATTAAAGATAAAATTGACTTTTATTTTAAAATTTCTGCAGATATTGTGATAATATCTTAATCTTGAATTCTTTATGCCACAATGATTGTGTCATGAAAACTGATATCATAACATCCCTATTCTGGAGTTTTGAAGTAGTCCAGCCAAGTTGTGTGTGTCGTTTTGTTTCTGTGTAGGGATTCTGATGCAGTGCCCTTGATCACATTTGATATTTGTTTTTTTTTTTTTAAAAGAGTTCAATAAAGAAAAAAGATAACAGTCAAGTGTTTTTATTCGTTACTGTGATACCATCATAATTTTATGTACAACACTGTGCAGATCAAATGCCGTCACTATACTGTATACCTGCAATAATGCTGAAATAAACCTCAATCTGAGAACAGCTTGTTTACATGTTTACTTACAGAAGGTTTGGAAAGAAATATATTAGCTGTTAAAGTTGGTAAAGTACTTTTAAAACACAAAAATAAAGAGTCACTATATGCCAATTTTAAATGCCTATATTGTGGTTTCATACCAATGATACAAACGCAACAAAACTGCTGAGTGAGTTATGATTTCCTTGTAAAGTTGTATACAGTAGGATCTTTTCTGGGTTTCATCACCCAAATGCCATATTTTTACAAACTGACATAATTTCTACAACAAAATTTTTTTTAAAATTATAATAATCCTTGCTTTGTTCAGACTATTTTTTCATAACCTTAAAAAACAGCTATTTTGTCATGTTCATATCTATACCGAGGCACATATGCCACACATTGGCATATACTGGAACCCTGAATGCATCGTACTTTACAGTTTGTTTTTTAAATTCAAGTCAAAAAGTTAAAGAATAACATGTTCACATTCCGTTGTACGCTGGTCCGCCGCCGCCTTCAGGAACAACCCAGTTGATGTTCTGACTCGGGTCCTTGATATCACAGGTCTTACAGTGGACACAGTTTTGAGCGTTTATCTGCAATCTCATCCCGTCTCCGGTTTCCACGGGAACATACTCGTACACACCTGGGATGGTTTGTTAGAGACAAAAGGTAAAGGGTTAGAACGGAGACACAAACTTATCAATTGGTTTATTTGGCGGTCAACTTTTATGTTCTCATCAGGATTCATTTTTATACGAGATGAACGAGGAACATCAGTGTTGACAAGTAAGGATGTTAAAGAGACAAATGAACAACAGTCAAACCAGGAAGAAAACGTGGTTTGAGCAAAGCCGACACATCTAAGCTGCCTAGTTTTAAAATTCCTACCTTGGATTAAATGATTGCTTTAGTGCAATTTGTTTTCGAGTTTACACTTAGACCTGACAGTCTTACAGTAACGTGTGTGTAAAAAGATTACCGTATCTTGCTGTCCAAAAAATGGGCATTGGCTTTAAATTTTTTAAAGACATTCTAGTTTTAACATTTAATAATATCAATCATATTAAATTTGCTTATATCACAGGATAAGACTGGCCTTGTAAATAAAAAAGACAGTCAGACCTGAGATGCAGGAACTGGAAATTTAAAATTATTTGAAATATTTATTTATTGCAAAAAATTAAAAAATGTTGCATAAGCATTTTAAATTCATTGACAAATTGTTTATTAGATTCTCTCATTAGGTTCAAATGCAGGACATGAATTTAACGCTCTGTTTCCTAACTATACTTAAGAGTGCTTAAGACCTTTGTGCACATGTGCTGATGTAACTCAGATATTTCCTATCGGAAGCCACAAAATGCTTCAAAACAAAGAAATTACTTTCTCACTATTGTCTGCAGAAAAGATCAGCTGTTATCTGCACCCTGATGGCTTGTGTGTGTATGTGTGTGTGGGATGCTTATCAGGGGCCATGATGGTGTTACCTGCGGGGCAGAAGCGTTGTTCAGGCCCGTCATATATGGCCAGGTTCCTGTCGACTGGCACGCTGTCATTCCTTAGGGTCAGATGTGGGGGCTGGTCGCCCTCGTGGTTGGTGCCGCTTAGGGCCACAGACGAGAGCAGGTCGAAGCTTATCTTGCCGTCGGGTTTGGGGTATTCAATCGGTGTACAATCCTTAGCCGGTTTCAGCTGGTCTGAATCAAGGCCTGAGACAGATTGTGAATGGCCGGTTAGGAAATGTTGATTTTCTTCTCTGCTGAGATAAGATGACCTCATCCCTCAGCCAAAAGAGAAACCACTGGCATTGTGCTGTGCTGCAACTAACCGCACTGAAAAAGCACTCTGCTTCACTGTGCACAAAATATTCTTTATGCATTCGGGTCTTGGGTCAATGACACAACATTGATTTCTGCCATATTCCTCTTATACAAGGCTAAAAGCATGTTTTTCTTAGAACAAATAGTGTGAATGTAACCAGGTTAATTACACTCAAGCTGTAGAAAAACAGAAAATCTCACATTTTAGGATAAAAAAATCATTCCATTCTCTTCTGTTCTTTCTTTTTCACTGCTGCTTATTTCTCCTCATTACAGATACTTAATCAAACATAATCCATCTCATAACGAACAGCTGTTATTTTCATCTGTTCAGCACTTTGTTGCTACTGAAAAATCAGCTTAACGCACAAAAATCAGGACTGGTAATGGTAGCTCCATTAAACTCACCACAGTGTTTGAGGGTCCATGGCTCTTTTCCCCTGAGGATCCAGTAGAAAATCCCGGTGTAGACCATGCCACCGTACAGGCCAAAGTAATTATGGAAGGACGGCCTGATGTTTCTTACTGAGTGCAGCTCTTTCCACACCCATGAATTCCTGTAGCTCTCAGCATACTCAGGTATATGAAGTCCTGGAAGGGTTAAAACAGATGTAAATACATTGAGGAACTATGTTTTTTTATTGCTGCTCTGCTGTTATCAAGCCTCCTTCTCTGTACATTTGTGGCACAAAGCCTTGAATAACTGACCTCGCTCTGAACAAAAGCTTTTTTATCAACTAGGACACGCTTTCTGTTAACGGTTGAGTTTTCATTTTTCAGTTTGTTCAGAAAGAGTGAAATTGGCTTCCCCTCATGGAAATTTAAATGGCAGCCTGAGTTTCAGAGGCTGATTCAAACCCTGATTGATTAGAACCAAAACCACATTCACAGCACAACACTTAAAGTAATGATGAAGTAATTTGGGTGAAATAACCTCCGAACAATTAAGTTCTTGTTCTTTTCTGGACCACAAACAATCCTGTATTGTCAAAGTCCAATCTTTTTCTCTCAGAAAATTAATAAAACTTAATTTAATCATGTAAACACTGTGTTGCCCTTCAAGTAAATACGAAACCACAGCATGACAAATGGATGAAGTTCTTTGGCCAAATTGATTTGTCAGTCCCTGATAATAATCGCCAGAGGATCCACAATGTTATCACAATACTTGAGTCATGATCTCATGTTACTGCAACAGTTTTGAACATGCTGAGTGCTGCAGTAATTTATACAGAACTGAAATAAAATGACTGGTTTATTACCTTTTTACAGCTGCAAATTATGTTCCTGAAGATAAACTCTGTTGACATAATTACTCTATTTATTTTACTTGGACCTTTTTCATTGCAGAAAACAGAATAAGCAAACAGAGTGAGCAACACTGGCCCCAAAAACCAACCAATCACGCTGAGCAAGACCACAACTGATGAGGCTGTATTTACTAAACGGCTCTGACTCTTCGTGAAGTAACTTGAAAAATATATAAACAGCTACAGGTGTGATCCTGATTAATAACGGGTCTTAAGTTTTGTACCTATCGTCTCTGACTCCAAGCTCTCGGCCGTGACTTTGGGGAAAATGGCCTCAGCAGCCAGCATGCCGGTCTTCATCGCTGTGTGGGTGCCTTTGATCTTTGGGACGTTCATGAAACCGGGGCTGCAGCCGATCAGCAGCCCCCCGGGGAAAGTCAGCTTTGGGATGGACTGGAGAGGAAAAGAAGAGTTTATGCACCTTTAGTAACTTTTCACACTCTGAGATGTTTAACTTGTATCTGTATTTCTGGAAAAATTTGACCTCAAGAGAAATAATCTGGATGTTATTCTGGATTTGAGAAACGTGGATGTGCTACCTAAAATACTCTGAGAGAGACTTCAGTTCTGTGACATGTAACACCTCAACCAGGCTTCTCTTTCGATCAAAATCAGGATGAAACTCAAACGTAGCACATTTTTGCATGTTAAGATTATCTTCACAATTCTACTTGATATTATTGGTCATGAAGCAAAACTATCAGAAGTAAAATCACTGGGCATCTTCCAGAACTAAACAGCTCTACATGAAAAACATGTGGTCAGTGTTTTTCTGTAAGGAGTTTTCCTCCAGCTCATCCTGGAGAACCCTGAGGTGTTTTCAGGCCAGGTGGGATGATAATCGCTCAAACCTGTTGTGTGTGTTTTTCAGGTACGGGGTGTTCTCCAAGATGGACATGTTGGGAAAACCCCCACAGGGAGGAATCCAGCTGATGCCACAGTAATCCCAAATGATCTTTTAATGTGAGCAGCAGTGACTGTTTTTACTAGAGATGTTTATGTTACTTTAAAAGACAAAGTTTCATGATAAATTTATTTTGCATTAAGGAATAAATTTCTTACTAAACTACTGCAGCTACTCAAAAACAGAGGTGTTATTATAAAAAACTCGCTGCAATAACTTAATTAAATTTTCAATCATATTCTAATCTCTAATTGATTTTGCTCAATTAGAGTTATACTTCATATCCTACAGATAAATAATGTCAGCCTTGTGTTTAAGTTTTTATATTAAAACATACTTTTAATACAATAAGGCTGATGAACAGATATGAAAACAAACACTTTGAACGCATTTGATTTCTACAATAAAACCAAACACACAAGTGTTTAAAAAAAAACCATTTCAGTAAGCAGATTCAATTAAGGGCTTCTTTCTGCCGGCATTCGGCTGCAACATCATTGTATGTTTTTTCTCAGCAAATTAGATTCTAAATTTAGTATTCTGCTGATGGCTTTAATTAAACATCAAAGCAGGAATAAATTCAAACAGTCCCGGCAGGAAAACTGGCTGGTTTAATGGGGTCTACACTGCAGTTTTCCCTGTAATACACAAATACAAACCACGTACATCTTACAGTTTCTGCAGTAACACAGTTTGACTAAATCGAGTCGCATTTAAATTTGGTCGGTCTGAGTTTTGTTGCTGTTTATTGCGATATGGATTTTATGCTCATGTTTTATCTTTTCAAACGGCACAAAAGTAGACAAGAATCCTGACTGATAATAAAAATGTGTTTAGTGGACGGTTACCTGTATTCCTCCTTCGTTCAGCGCCCTGGCTCCATATGCGATCCTGGTGCCTCCCTCCAGTGTGGGGGCTACAAAGGGATGGTGTTTCCAGCGCTGGAACTCCCTGAAGGGGCTCAGGTAAGGGTTGGTGTAGTCCAGACCAATCTGGAGAGGGAAATATTATATCCTGTTTAATCAGTCATCTCCTAAAACAAGAAGAACAATCCTACTGGAGGAATACAGAGTGAAAAACAAAGTGGATTTTTTCTAATGCTGGTGTCGCCTCTAAAATAATTCAAATTCAGTCATTTTTAATCTAATTATGTTATAATCCAATTATCTTGTCAGTGTTACACTTTTGTGATAAATGTAGACAATCTTAAAATATTATCTCCATTACAGAAATAGTTCGTTTGAAAGAGGAATTTAATTTGGAAACACTGTTGGAAATGACACAACAAACTAAGATTTCATTGTTGTCGCTGTCTC
Organism: Acanthurus leucopareius; assembly: GCA_029814765.1. Classification (NCBI taxonomy): domain Eukaryota; kingdom Metazoa; phylum Chordata; class Actinopteri; order Acanthuriformes; family Acanthuridae; genus Acanthurus; species Acanthurus leucopareius. The sequence continues at coordinate 21,385,687 of JAQMCX010000058.1, read as the reverse complement.
TTGAACTTTCTTGAATGTCACAGACGGCAAACTAAAGTTACAAAACCCTATTTACAGAGGCCTATTCTCATATAGCTACCAAAGTCCACAGTGTACGTCAGACAAAAAACATGAACAGGTCAAGAACCTCTGTTTTCTTCTTACATAAGCCTGTGAAAGGCAGAAATTTAGAAAAAAACAAAGACTCTGCTGAGTTTGATGTCTAGGAAAGAAGTCACTGACAAAGTGAAATAATAAAACAAAAAAAACTCCTTTTGCACCTGGCTAATGTGTGTTTGGTGAGATAAAAGTATTAGCATCATGCTGAGGAGATGCTTTTTCTGTGGCAAAGCTGGGAAAATAGTCAGCAGAGAGAGAAAAATACATCATAGCTGATTGAAAAAAGTCTTTTAAAAAGAAATCAGCTTCAGAGTCCTTGTGAATAGAAACTGGGAATCGATCAGAAGCAAAATAACCCAAAGCAGACAATCAGAAAAATGATGGAGTACCCTTGAGTCAAATAAATAAATGTCATTCAGTGATAAACTTGAACTGCACTCAGTGAGCAGTGGAGAAAACATTTCACCCATGTTTGTTCCTTTATTTAGTCTGAAAAGAGCCGCAGAGGATCAGTGATCGTCCTGATGCATGCGTGCAGAAACGACAGATGTAAAAGTAAGAAGATTTAAAGCTCTGATCACTGTCAGCTTCTGAATTTACATTATAGACGTGTCTTTTACAGTTTTTTATTTTCACTATGATAAGTGTGATAGATTTATATATTTTTTTCCTCCACATGATATAATAATATTATACGGTTGGAACGAAAAAGGTTCAATTCATTCACAACAAAAAGGATTATCCTGTGTTTTTTCAACAGCTGCATGACATCGCTGACACATCTGTTTGTATTGTTGTCAGAATGTGTATGAAGTAGAGGAGTAACTGTATAAAATTCAGCTGAGTAAATAACTCGTTTTTGGGTCACAGTTCAGTATATTTTCAGTACAGGAGGGAAAAAAAACATTTTTGTTATTTATTTTGGCATGGATGGCATATTTTCAATAAGATAGGATGAATAACAAAAAAACAAAGTTAATCAATGTGCCATTCTAAGACCATAACCTACAGCTTTTTCTTCTTTTTTTTTTTAAATTCAGGGCTGTTACGATGTGCAGATTTAAGTTCACATATTCGCACAACTACAACACCAATACAAAGCCACTTACCACAAAGCCCAAAGCCACCAGCGGCTCTCCTTCATTCAGGTGATAAAGGAAGGAGCCTCCATACGTGTTCCTGTTCAGCGGCCAGCCCACTGAATGCTCCACCCTGCCGGGCCTCCACTTCTTCTCATCAATCGTCCACAGCTGGAAAAATGGAGGGGAAATGATCATGAATAGAGGATTCCTTTAGCCTTCCCATCCATTCTCCTTCCTGACCAACACTGACCATGTCTGAGGGTATTTGTAAGGGCAGTGCAGGGTTACTACGGTAACATACACATCATGCCATGGTAGATGTTGGTAGCAGCTTTCAGTCCTTCATTATGTTTCTTTTTATTTCTTTAATCTTAGATACAGAACAAATGTACATTTATATTTATATTTTGGTGTCTAGATATATTCTATCTTACATTAGTACTTATGTT
>JAQMCX010000058.1:21356296-21383957 GCA_029814765.1 Acanthurus leucopareius | reverse complement strand
TTTATATTTATATTTTGGTGTCTAGATATATTCTATCTTACATTAGTACTTATGTTTTAATTTTATTGATATATTTAAACTTCCTACTTCTTTAAGACTTCTGAATGGGAGCATATGTAACAAAAAGCAATTTCTCCTCAGGGATCAATAAAGTATTTCTGATTCTGATTCTGAATCTTACAGGTAAACATGAATTATGGAGAGCAAGTTGTTGTTTATATGCTTTCTCCTGCAACTAGACATAAACCATGAATTTACACCAGATTGTGTACATATTATAGAAAAACCCAGTGTTGAAACAGCCTCAAAGAAACCATTTCTGCCTCCTCTGAATGGATTTTAACCTATTAATAATGAGAGGTCAAGTAGATTAATGGGAAACTACAACGAGCCCACTAACAGAGTGATCACTACTCTCTCCAGCATTAGCCTGATGTGGGTGTTATTTACCTCCTTCAGCCCAATGGCGTAGGTCTGAGGTTCGCAGTTCTCTCTCAGGTTGAATTGCTTGTAAAGCTGCTTGGCCAAGTGGCCGTGACATCCCTCTCCAAACAACGTGACTTTTGCGTGAAGCTCCATTCCTCTCTCAAAAGTATCCTGATAAAAGAAACAAGATGCACTGATTTTATATCAAATGAATGAATGAGAAGCAACTGAATAAAATACAGAAAGTAGTTAGACGGGAGCTCAACAATCGCTGAATTGGTTTTTATGTTGAGGACAATGACAGAAAGGAAAAAGGAACATCCAATTTCTACCTATTTCAGGGGGAAAAGGAAAATTCAATTTGATTTTTATATGTGCTGAATGATTCACTAAGGATGCAGAAGCCATAATACTGTTTCTACAATGCTGCCTTGACTAAAAATGTATATACAATACACGCCATGTTACCAATGACAAGTTTTTTATAATAAAACACAGTACATCATAAAGGTTGATTCACCTTTCAGGGCCAATCTCATTTTTTTCTTTGAAGCAACACAAAAGGTATTTTTCAAATCCATTATGGCTAAAAGAGGTCAGTTGATGGATTATTTGATGCTTGATGCCTCCAAACAAGTAGCTTGTGCTCTCATTGTTTTGTTGAGCCTTTGATCCTTTTAAGCAGCCTGATGTATACAAGCTTTTCATATTTGTATTGTTCAATAAAAAGAATGGCCTGTATTTTGTATTTTAACAGTATTGAAAGAGATTTTTTCTAGAATACAATACCTTTGGTGAGCCGTCCTTGGCAATGCCCACATCATTGGTGGCGATTCCTTTCACACTTCCATCTTCATGAAACAAAACCTTGACAGAGTTAAAACAAAAAAAGTTTAACATTTGGAGCCGAGAGGAAACAATAAACATTAAAATGACTGAACGAGCACAAACAACCAACACGCCTGCTGTCACAGGTAAAACTGTGAGAGACCAAAAATAATGGATCCAAAAAATTGATTAGGCTGCATGCTTGTCTGTAAATTACCACAGTCTTTTTGTCCAGCTCAGAACGTTAATGAAACATCAGACAGTTGTGTGTTTGTTGAAAATAAAAAGGTTTTAAGAAATGTTCTTTCATGAATGATTAAAGCCTGACCAGTCGCTCTCAGTCCACTAAGTTTTTCAAAAGGATTAAGTTTTCAAAATCTTGTTTTTATATAACACCTAAATCAGGGCAAACTTTCAGCCATGACTATTCAATAATGATTAAGCTATAATAATGTTAAAAAAGTAAACATGGAGGAGTGTTTTTTTTTTTTTTTACCTCCGCTGCAGCGTAACCAGGGTACAGCTCCACGCCGAGCTCCTCTGCCTGCTCCCCCAACCAGCGCACAAAGTTCCCCAACCTTACAATGTAGTTACCATGGTTCCTCATGGGCAGACCTTCAGACAGCAAATGAAACAAACACATATAGAATCAGCACTTAAAATAACTACATAAATATAATCTGAAAACTGGATATAAGGAAAATAAAACATGGACCCTTTCTGGTTGTTTGAAAAAATTCCTATGGAATCATTTAAGGAGTCTTGTTTCTCTGGAGGTGTTACACAGTTTTGACGATTAATTTTAATCCCAACCTGATTAAAACCACGGAAATAAAAACAAACTACCCTTTTTGTGGAGAACATGTTCACATCTTGTCAGATTTGAAATGTCATGTTCTTCTAACTTTGTTCCTGGCTTTGCTACTGAGCTGTTTGCTTCTTATCAAAAACAAAACATGTAACCAAGGTGTATGAACATGAACGTTGCTAAAACAAAGGTTAATTTCTTTTATCAACAGCTGATAGCTGTTATAAATCTCACACAGCCACAAACAGATACACTGTCTTGCGATTATGTATCCGACAAACAGCAGTTTTTTAAACCAAACAAACTGCATGAAACATATGCTACATCTTTTTTTTTTTACTTGTTTCTTAAAGAAATGTGCGCTCAAGCCAGATAAGGAAAAGAGGCAGTAGTGCTCATACCATTTTTTGTCCACAGGGGGCACTACAATCAACAACAAAGTGAAGTGCCTTGTTGCTGTTTTAAAGTAATTCATAAGCAAAGCAGTTTATTTATTAATTTTTCCATTGTTTTTAGAATAAAGCAGGTTTTACCTGGCAACATGGGCACAGGGATTCTGTGTTTCTCTGTTAAAATGCTGAACACATCTTCAGTCACCGGTGTGTTCAGAGGAGCCTGAAGTCAGAGCATAAACACAAACAAGTGATTTAACAGTTAAGTAATCCTTAATTTTTGAGATCTACGTTTTGTAACACTGACACAAATATATACTAACTCATACAGAAACCCAGAGCAGGTGTACACAAAGTGTTGTTGAATATATTTTACTGTATATCAGCATGAACCACTGAGTGCAGCTATGTTATATATATTTCACTGCTGACAATGTCAGTCACATAATATATTACACAATATGGAGTGCATGATGTAACCATGCTTTATTGTACAAGGGAAGGCCATCTCTGTCAATATCAACCTACACAACAAACTCACACAGACACGTTGCATGAAACACTCACCCCTCGTTCTTTCCAATCAGGGAAGAGCTCGTTGAGAGCAGTGGGCTCCAGACAGGCTCCTGACAGGGTGTGCGCTCCAATCTGAGAGGCCTTCTCCACAAGGCACACTCGCAGCTCCTTCTCATGTTCGTTGGCAAGCTGTTTTAGGCGAATGGCCGCTGACAGACCAGCGGGACCCCCACCTACTATCACTACATCTGCCTCATCGGCAAATCTCTCCATTTCCACCCCTGGGAAGGACCATAACACACAAATATTTACAAAAGGCGCTGCATTCTGATCCAGTTTGCAATGCTTTTGTTGACTGCAGCTTGTGTGGCACATTAAGGAAAGCTTTGTACTGAAACTGGTGATGATTTTTCCTTTTAAACTGCATTTCAACTGAAAAAAAAATCTGATATGTACAGAAAAAATGTCTTTTGGACCTCTTTACTCTGATTCCTAATCATAAGAAACTTACTTGTTCCAAATAAATGTAACTAAAAAGGCAAACAACATCTACTAAACGACAAAGGAATAATTCGGTGACCTGTACTGCTGATCAGAAAGGATTTAGACCAAAGCTCTCGGTTTGAGGAGCTTGGATCGAACCTGTCAAACCTTACAACAGCAAATCCTCACTGACATTTATTTTATAGATATATAAAACCTTTTTGGTCACACTACATATTATAGGAGATAAATGGACTACTGAACTGCAGGTTGTATGTTCACAATACTTTCTATTGTTAAACAAATGGATGGCTTCTGTAATTTTATTGCTGGCATATCAGTTATGGGTGCACTTTAAGAGACAATCCAGTGTCTTACCCTCCCATCTTGAATCCTTATCTCTGGGATGGATGGTGTAGTGTGTTGTAATGCGGGGTGTTGACACCGAAGAACATGTTCGTCTTGTTGTGTACAGCTGAGGGGCAGCATGTTCTGTCTGCACCGCCTTTAATGCCCTGATACACCTGTGGGCTGCAACAGAGAGAGAAAAGCCCCCAGTCAAGGCCAGTTCAAACTGGCATGCTTGTAACTGTGCTGAACTATCTAATCTGTGTTCTCACCAGTTTAGTTGAGCGTGAACTGGTTCGTACATGATAAGACATTCATGAAATACAATTAAAATAACAACTGATAACGCCACAATACTGAATATCTGAGTGACATAATATGACTTTTACTTAATACATGGGAGAATTTTTATGTAAACAAAGGCTTTGAAAAAAAACAAGCTGCTATTTTAGTAGCTAACCCAGTAAATAATGGTAAGCAGCTGTCACACTGCTCAGCTGCAGCAGCACCAAGAGTTCAATGTGTAACTACAGAGAAGCTTTATCAAAGTCCAAGACTACATTTTTTTTAAATGGCAAAACACTCTGATACTTTCAAAACAATGACATGCTAGGAACAACATTAGTACAATACTTTACCTGTATAAACCAAGACAAGGACACTGGTCGAGTGACCTATATATTAGTTCACCTTTAACCTACATTTAGCTTGGTGCTAACATAAATGAGCTTTCTGGACTGTTATGGCTAATGCTGGTAACACTAGCTTTTCTAGAAAGCTTAAAACAAAGTTCACTCCAAAAACACATACAAGGACCTGTAATCAGGCTGTAGTAAACGTGCAAATCGTTAAATGACATTTGACAAAACTGTCGGTAAAATAAAGTACACTAAAGTATCTTTGTCCAAGTACAGTGCAGCAAGCTCGCTATATGTTAGCTAACTAGCCACAAGCTAACGTACCTTTACTTGAGTATCTGCTAGCTGGAAACATTATGTGTCAGCTAGTGTTAGCTCACTAGCGAACACTGTGTTTTCCTTTGTAATATCAGCCGAGGTGAAGCTGTGATGTTCTCACTTCACTGCCAGCACAAAGGTTTTGTAACCGCCCGCTCAGCCACCAAATGTTGAGCCGAGATGCCTTACAAAATACGTCTCATAACACACACACCAGCGAGCGTCAAAAGCTGCGCTGCTGCTGCTGCTGCGGCGGCGCTCATGTAACAGAGCGGAGTGGTAACTGCGCAAACGTGGATCTGTGCACTCCAGTTCCTTCAGAGTCCTCATAGATCTGGGATGGTCAGGTGTAGGGATCAGGCAAAGGAGTCATCCCGGGTTGTTACGGGGACTTCAAGGACAATGTCTTCTTAGGTCGGACTTAATGTTTAATCCACACAAATGACCTTTTTTAAATGTGTTTCTGTTAGGCTATAATATTTTTTGAGGGTATTTTCAGGTTGTTTTCAAAGGAAATAAGTCCATACTCAGTTTAATGTAAAGTTTATTTTATCACCAACTTTTATGTATTATTTTTTATATCTATCTATCTATCTATCTATCTATCTATCTATCTATCTATCTATCTATCTATCTATCTATCTATCTATCTATCTATAATCAAATTAATCACTGTGTTCTGACCTAAGCACAGGAAATCACAGGTCCAGTTAATCTACAGGCAACAGATTTTCTTATAACTGTTATTTGTAATAATAAAAGATGCTTCATTTTCTCTGCAATCAGTGAAAAATACAATAAAAAACATATAACAGATACACAAACAAACAGGTAGAAGGCCCACATTGTTTATTCTTCATATTTCAATAAAGAATAACTGAATACAAAAACACCTTTGTGAGTTACTCATGGCGGGGCACAAGTCAATACAACAATGGCATGTAAGAAATAAAAGAAAACCTTTTCCAATCAATATTAAATGTAAATATGGAGGAACAGAATGTAATAGTAAACAGCACGTACAATGTATTCACATTTCATTGTTTTGTATAATTTAATCTCCTCTGTTAAAGCATGTTTGCTGTACATTCATACATTTACAATATCTAAAAAGTCCATTTCCACAGGAATCAGTAGTTCATTGAACATGGTATGCACAGAAGAGTTCATAATTGTACAAATATCATCCCTGTACAGGTCACAGTGTAAAAAATGCAGAGTGTGGTGCTTGGAGAAACGAGGTTGAGTCGAAGTTCAAACACCCAGACCAGCTGGAGAGGTTTTAGACAGAATGTACAGAATAAAATTTACAATTGCTGACTGTGTTGCTGCATCTCACTCACCAAACTCTCCGTTTTTAGCTGCTCAGATTAATCACATTCTTCATTAAACATAAGACATAACTTCCACAATACATTCAATATTTACATAAAATACTTTTCAGCGGGAGACACAGAAACACTTTTGGTGGACAAAAGACCAAATATATAGAGAAAAAAAGGGCATAAAGTTTCTTTGCTGCATGTAGGTGGCGTGTATTGTTAATTATCAATATGACATGAAAGGAAGTAAAGCACAAATGCATATTTATGTGTCCATTCACTGTTGAAAACAGAAATACATAAAACATTTTTAACTCACTCAACCAAGTTGATTGTACAAAATGAGAAAACTGAATGAAATGGAAAATAAAAGTATCTTCAATTCTGCTGGTTTTCAACTTTTAGTGTTAAATTTTGCATTTTATCTGGTCACACAATGTTTCAAAAAGACATTCTTACTTTGATTCAAGAGAAGAGAAAGACATCGACACCTACAATGACCAAACAAAACAAATGCAAGTCATGGTCCTTTTCAGTGCAGTTGTGAAGTATTTCCATAATTTCAATACATTTTGAGAAGCATAATGAGCTGCACAGATACAATTTTTATACTAACTGGTGCTTCATATCTTAGTTTAACCTGTTTTTGACAAATGCAGAGAAAATCAAACCCTCCTCCTTTCTATATGATCTCTTTCCTTTAGTGTATACATTATACAAGGATTGTACTTTCACGTCACTCATACATCCTAAGCTTCACTAGCATGGTTGGGTTTACAGCTGCAAATATAATGAAACCATAGAAACATGTTTTTTATGGCTCTTACAGTTTGAGCAGGAAGAGACTCCAGTGTGCTTGAATGTTGAGTCTTGAGATGATATTTATTTTCATCCAGTCAATAATGAGCTTGAACTTCAATAAACTCAGCAATTATATTGTTTTTAATTAAAGAGTCCTGGCCACAGAGGTGAAATAAGATGCTTAATGAGAGAGCTGGAGTTATTGGATTCAAACAAAATGTCTTTCATCACTATGAGAAATAAGTTGCCATTTATTTTAATAGCCAGTTCACATAGTGATTCATTAATATTCAACTCAGAATATCATGTTTCATCTCTCAGAAAGAATAATGAAAGAAGTGTTTCTTGAAAATTAAAGTGAGAAATAAAGCCGAGAGAACAAAAACAAATAAGATGGGTTTGCCTTCTGCTTTGTGTTGACAGGCGTCCTCTTGGAGCCGACGTGTTGTCTTCATCAGCTGAACTGCAGCGAGGAGGAATTTTAAACGCAGACTTCAACAGCTGCTGCGACGGCTGATGCTGATGCATGACGCAAACACGCAGGGATTTCCAAAAAAACACAAAATCTGGAAGCAAAATAAGAACTGTCCTTAAGAAATGTGTATTTTTTTAACATGTTCAACTCTCTTGATTGCTGAGATGATCCCAAACAGATCCGAGCCGAGCTGCTCTCAGGCACCTAAATGAGTTCATTTGTCTGTGTGTATATGTGAGTGTGTGTGAGCGTGTGTGCCATTGCTTGTTTCTGTGAGCATACTGTCAGCACTGCATGTTGCTTCTGTTGCAGTTTCTTGCATGTGGAGAATTCATTGCATCCCTCATTAGTACTTTCCACAGGGGTGAGCCTGGGGAGTGCGTTCGGCGTTTCCACCGGGTGTCCTGCGGTGAAGCCGTGGCTGTTCTCAGGAAGGGGCCACATTTCCTGCCAGGTCAGTGACGGATGATGAGCGGGGTGACCGCTGAGCAGAGGCCTCCTCTGCCTGTAGTTAGCCCATACCTGCATAATTGTCTCTTTGAAAGGCCTTGTGGTCAGCGTGTAAAGGATGGGGTTGAGGGCGCTGTTGATGGGCAGAATAAATATGACGACCCAGGAGCTGATGGTCCCTGCAGAGAGAGAAGAGAAAGAGTGAAGATGAAGAAGAAAACAGAGCTGGTAAACAAAATGTTTAAAGATTAAGTTCAGTGTAAGTTGGGAGAGTACTTAAAAATAAAATCCTTTTATCAAAGGCATTTGTGTTATTAACGAAAATCCTTTTTATCCCTACAGGGGACCTGATTAGGGAGCCAAAGCTCACCCAGGTTATGCATATAATGGATTCTGCACAAGACTAAATAGTCGCTGGGGTTTACAGCACAAACCAAAAAACACCAAGTTGGCTGCTTTGAAATGCTCTCTGGTCAATGTGTTTGCTTATTTATTAGCTTTCGTATGGCAGCAGTTGTTCTTCTCGAGATCAACATAGTTTACATGGTGAAAATACAGAAGCACACTTTAATAGTGCTATCAAACGTACCACTGATTGTCGAAGGTACAATGGAAAAAAGTGAAGAGTACCTTTAGAAAAACCTTTCAAAACTAAGCAGAAACTAATTATCGTGCTTGACAATTTAAAAATACAAAGAAAACGTAACACTCAAAAGAAATACTCCACATAAATAACCCCCGCTGAGCGCTCATTCCTCTCCAGGCTCAAAATGTGACTCTAAAAGGTTTGTGGCTTTGCAAAGGAGAGAAGAGTAGTCAAAACGGTGCTCAATACTCTATTTCTGTGTTATGCTATTGTGTTACAGCTTCAGAGTTTTACCCAAAAGTGGCAATTCGGTGACTTATTGTCAAAACAACCATTATTTGGGACAAACTGAGCGCAGGACTCAATAGTGGAGAAGTGGGTTGTTCTGCACTGGCTGTTTAAGACATTTCAATAGCTGTTTTGATGGTTATTTTCAGCCACTGAATTCAATGGGGAACAAGATCTATGCCAGTGGCTGTGAATTACAAGCACACTATAGCTGCTGCTCCTGCACAAAAGAGCGGCCCACAAACTTTTCAGAGCTGCTTTGTAAGGGGGCATATTTGATTTTCAAAAATGCAAGCTGTCAGTGGAGTGATGTGCTTTCGACTGTACCGGGAATCTCCACCTGCAGCAGTGACAGGATCTTCAGGATGAAAATGGGGATCCAGCAGAGGGAGTCGGTTATGACGATGGAGAAGAACCTTTTGGCGATGGTCACCTCTTTCTTGATGTGGTTGCTGTATTTAGTGGTCTGAGTCCCAGTTCTCTGGATGTTATAGAACATGCTTGCATAGGATAAGACAATGATGAGGAATGCCACCAAGTTCAGACCTGCAGAGAGAATTTTAGGTCAGTTTTTGGATTGACATACAAGTAGTTCTTATGCAAATAAGCACTGACACACTCTTTAAATAACGAGGCTGTGATTTTACAATAAGCTTTAAAAATTAAGTGAATGAAGAAAACAACAAGTGGACTAAATATTTGAAAGGTTTAAGGAGTGTTGAAGGATTAAATGCACACCCAGGAAAATGACGATGGAGTAAACATGAGCCCAGAGCGTCTCTGGCTGCTCAGAGTGCAGCGGGAAACAAACTCCATTAGTCCCGTAAAAGTTGCGAAAAAGGCCCTTGCAGACGAGAGGCAGGAAGGCGACAATGAATCCGAACACCCATATTCCAAGAAGGATGGTGACCGTTCTTCGCCAGCCGGGTGTCAAGTACTTGAAAGGGTAGACGATGCAGATGTATTTCTCCAGAGTGAGGTAAGTGAGGAGGAGGACTGATACCTCAGTGGACAGCATGGCCAAAGAGCCGATGACCTGACACTGACTGCTGTCCATCCAGGCCTGCGCGTGCCGGTTGTACTGCCCGCGAAACTTCAGATCATACGCACCAATCATGAAAAGGTAGATTCCCATCAGCCCGTCTGCACCTGCGTGAAAGGAGAGTCGTAACTTACAGGATATGCAGAAGACTGACTTATTTTAAAGATGTGTTTTTACAATTAAAAAAAACCTGTATTCAAATCCAGTGTGCTCAGAGTGGTTTATAACATTCATTCACACTTGAATCCAGGTTTAGCTAATGCTGTTGTGCTGTAATGCTGTAGTACACCAGACATATATATATACAGACACCAACCCTGTTCGATTAATTTCCTTTGAAAGAATTTCTCTTCCAAACGAAGTGCAGAGCAATTTTAATGCAAAATGACAGCAGAATAAAATGAAGTACAGAAATGACCCTCCATGAAAAACCCATTTCTGGAGCAGCTACTCGACTTTAGAAATCTGTGCATTGGAAAAGGAAACAAAGCCAGTCCCCCAGATTCTGCTTTAACAGGTGCAAGAGGTTAATTATAAAAGGTGCAGAGAGCATTTTGCTGTTTTTTCATACAAGACCTTCTGAAATAAAGGTCTTAAGAACATAGATCTAAAATTTGCTCCGTATGAGACAAGCTGAATGTACAGAATACAGCTTCATAAAAAAACATGAAGCACATGTTCAGAAATCAAAATGAGCACCTTCTCTGTCATGTTGCACGGTGTTTGTGGGAGAGTGGCATTTGATCTCAACCCTGCAGAGCAGCTCAGCATATTAATCCAATCCCTTGTGACAATATTCAATACAACCAGAAATACGATCACAGAATATTAACTGCCAGTTGGGGTCAGATGTTTGCATGATGTGCATGCAGAGCGACCGCCTGTGCAGCTTCGTACACAAATATGTTGTGAGTTTTTCTAAAAATACTGTACGTTGTGGTGAAGATACCTCACTCACTGACATACGACAAAGGTCATTTAGTTATACGGTGAAGAGAAAATTGAGAAAAGGGAAATTTCTGCTACTTTTTTTTTGGATCATTCATCTTTTTAGCACAGAAATCAAATCTGATTTAACATTTTCTAAATTTGCTTTGGAGGGATTGTTTGACATTTAGTGAAACAAGCTCATTTGCTTTTCTGACAAAAAACTTACATGGAAAGATTAATATCAGTGTCATATCTGAATGGTAAATATGGGACTGGATCCAGCAGCCGGTTAGCGTAGCTTATCATAAAAACTAGATTCGGTGTCGTTTTTAAATTTGCTTTTCTGAAACCTGCTATTTTCATTTTGCTCCTTAATTACAGAAAAACTGTCGCCTCGCTCATGATGCCACAGACCCTGTTGTACTCTGAGCGGCTGCAGCCTCCTCTGTCGCTGTGGTTGCTCTTTATACTTCAGCTCAGACAAACCAACCATTACCGGTTGATATAAAACGCTCTGCTACCGACGTGTCAGCATTGGACGGATGAAGCTGTTTCCAGTCTTTACGCACAGCTTCATCTGAGATGACTGGCTGCGGGGCCATGGCTTCGTACTTAACGGACAGGCCTGAAAGGAGTATTGATCTTTGCGTGTGACTCTTGATAGGACGCAAATAAACGAATCAAGAGAAAATCTTAATTAGCCTTTTGAAATTGAATGATTGTATTCTGATATGAGTTAAATATCTGTGCAGCACATATCAAACGGTTCAGAGGCAAAAGGCACATTGGAAAATAATTTTGATCTTCTGCGCTCGTGGTTCATCAATCAAAAGCTGCTTTGACACCGTTTGAGGACGTGGCCACAGAGGATCAGCATCTCTTTAAAGGTTTCAAAGGGGGTTAATGAGATTTATACATGTATGGCTATTTATGGATGACTGTGGACTAGGCAGTATTAGTGTACACAAGAGTATATGTGACAAAGAACAATAATTATAAAGAGGTTTATGTTGTACATCAAGTGAACAGACTCTACCTAGGTTTTCAGCTTTCATGCATATACTGTTGGTGTTTAATCCACACGTTTCTGATTCTAGTCTCAAGCCTGTGAAAGTTTTTCCTACTTAAAACTTTTTCCTACAGAACGAGGAAAACAACAACAACAACAACGACAGAAAAAAAAAATCCTAACCCTGCATGTTATATTTTCCTTAACACCTACTTTTCTCTGCCTTTGGCAAGTTCCTCACAATGTTTTGCAGACATTTTGTCAAAGCTTCGATTTGATTCACAACTTACATCCTCTGAGGGACTCGCTCACCCTTCATCATCCGCGTTTTCACTCCTCAAGTTTCGGTTCTTTGATAATAGAACCCGAATTCATTACTCAAAGCCTCCTGATGGTAAATCCTTTGAAATGGAACCAACACGAACACTCATCAGAAAGCATTTTTAATTTAACTCCGTGTGTAAATCTCCATCAAAGACGCCCTTTATGTTTTCTTCTTATCTTAATGTTTGTTGTGGGGAAAAGAGCTGAAGCGAAGCTTTGCTGTGCAAAATCTGAATGATCCTCATGTGACTTTGAGAGCTGACACGTCTTTAAATGTCACGATTTAATTATTTTTTTCTTCTCTAGCCACTATTATAATCGTTATACAATTATATTTATCAATAAAACATGCAGTGATTGAGGCAGTTTCACATAAAAATACCCATAAGTACATTTCAGTGTTAAAGATTAAGTTGACCTCTGGCTGACTCGACTGGGCTCAGAGTTATCACAAACATGTGGGAGCAGAGAGGACTATAATTAAGCGCCCTGTTGTCTGCATTTACCTCAAGAGGAGAAAAGTATTTTAAGAAATAAAGGTGTCAGGAAAGGAAAGGTGAGATGCAGAAAGACAGAGGATAATGGGTGACAAAAGTTTGAAATGACACTGGCTGCTCAAAGTAGCATCAGGTGATAAAAACATCTCAGACGCTGACATGTGAGTCCATTATCAGCCTGGAAAAAGAAAATCATTGAAGTTTAATCTTTTTCCAGCTTTAAAACCTCAATACCAATGACTCAAACTCAAACACGTCTCTCATTTCTGTCCCTTTCAATGTGACTGGAATTAAAAGTCATATTTCAGCATGTTCTGCTGGCAGGAAGAGACACAATCCCTGGTTTTTAAAGGAAAGCAAAGAAAAAAAAAACAGTTTCCAGACTCTGTAGCTTGTTTTTAATTACCTCAGGCTCTGTTTTTGTCTGGTCTCAGCCACCTGAAATAATGCTGCTGAAAACAGTCCCCACTGACATAATAGTAATAAACTTTTAAAGGTTGACGCATTAATTGAGCCCCAAAATGAGACAATGAACAGTGACTGTCATCCTCCACAGGGCGCTTTCATTGTGAATGCAGCAGGAAAGAGAGGAGATATTTGCTTTAACATATAATTTATGCTGCATCTTCTGAACTCCTCTACCCGAGCTCTTCTGACACTCAGAATAAAGCCGCAGTGAATCCTTTATGTTTGAAATGCCAGCATATGCAAATAGTATGTATATAGTAATGTAACATTCATTTCCTACATATTGTCTGCTTTTATGTTGACTCTCTCTGTGCAGTCAAAGAAAATTCTCTTTCTGGAAATAACAACCATCCAGTCAAAGTAAGACCAACACAATTCACTGACTTTCTCCACCAATAAATTCCTGTAAATGAGGATCTTTTTACATTGCTACAGTGCGGCTGGTATCATATTTACCTTTTAAGTCTGTATATATGTGTCATTATAGAAAAACATGATCCTGGACACACTTAATGATGCAGAAACTGCTATCAAAGCAGCTTTAAGCCCAGCATACTAGATGTTCATGCTGTATGTCTGTGGTTGTCACAACTGTGCAAAAATGCAACCATGAAACTGAATGTACATCAGAACGTTACTTGCAAATTTGAAACGAAAACAAATCACATGATTTATAGCAGGTGGCTGCAGCTTATGTTAAACATCTCCGTGTGCAGTTTCAGTGCCATCTTTAATCTTTAAATACTTTATATGCTGTATTGATGATGGTAAAGTATATTAAACACATTAAAAGCCAGTTTCTTATGATTTTCTCCTTTGAACGCAGTGTGACTTACAGCAGAGGGAGATGATGCACATTGCATGGAGTTTGTTCTCCGACCGGATGTACGAGCGCATGCAGATGACAAAGATGTTTCCGAAGCAGGTGGTGGCAGAAACCACCCAGACGAAGACCCTCAGCACGATGTTGGCCAGCAGGTCCTCGAAGGACGAGATGCCATCAGTGTTGGGTTTGCAGCTGCGCACATGTGGAGCGTAGCCGCAGTACTGGAATTTCTTAAAATAGCTGTGATGAAAGAATTAAGAGGACAAAAGGTTAATCAAAAGATAAGAGAGTTTCTCTGTTTGCAGCTGCACGGTTTGGGGTTAAAAGAATCTTTCCTTTTCAGAAAGAGTGACAGTGAAACACAGAAAAGGTTTAGTGGTTTTGACAGAGGATTTAATTTTGTTGCGAGGTTAGATTTAAAGTGAGGGTCGCTCTGTGGATGAGATGCTTTACAGGCAGTAAACTTTCAAAAAAAATATCAGGATTCTAAGTTGAAGTTTTTCTTCTTTCAAAACTCTTCTTTGTGTCTCAGAGTTGTCTGAAGAATCAGCTTAACAAAGGCTCAAAAATGATTGTTCGGCTCAATAAAATTACATAAAAAGGAAAAAAACTTCTGACTCAACTTTGATGGTTCAAAGACACTCAGACAGTTGAGGTTTATGCCTTCGCCCAAGTAAAGAAAAGGTGAATGAAATACCATTTAACAATAACTCCTAACAACACTGAAGGTCTCCAGCTACATCAGCAGCTCATTTATCACGGTCATCATCTTAGCTTAGCGAGTTAACATGCTAGCATTTGCAAGTTAACGGGGAAAAACAAAGCAGAGCTTAAAAAAGTGGGATCAACGGAGTTATGATATGAAGTGAACAATCTGAAGTGACAATCACTCCTGTGGTTGTTTTCAATCTGAGTCACAAACGTCAACGTCACTGTGGTGAGAAAGGAAAAGTCAGGGGATCACTGAAGTCTGAGGGCTTTATCTTCCAGGGACCATGGATTATTATACAAAGAATCATGTTAATCCCACTCAAAGATGATGAGATATTTCGGTCTGGACCAAACTGGTCAACCAACTGACCGACAGACTGACAGAACCGTCGCTGTGAGTCATGTGGCTGAGACCTCAAAGAGATTAATGTCTATGTTTTTCTCTACATGATGCTCCTCACAGTGAACTGTTTTTATAGAGCTGTAAAGAAGGAGATTCTAGGCAAACAGGATTATGCAAAAACAATAAGAAAACTATCTCTGTACAGAAAAAGGCACAAATTTCAAATAAAAAATATCTCAAATTCTGGTCAAAGGAAAAAAACAAACAATAAAAAAACCCATATTTTACACAAGATAGAGGTTAAGAAAGACATTATTCATTATTCTTTATATAAAGACGTTTCTTTGAGGAACACAAACGATCTGCATCTTGCTGCATCTTCCTGGAACTTAAATGAAAATTCACACACAATATAAAAAAAGCCTTGAAAAGCTTCTGTGAATGTGTGCACAGAGGCTGAAAGGGCATTTATTTTCTGTCTGTGTCGCACCCTTGGCAGGATGTGTGTGGGTGTCTCCAGCTGTTTCACCCAAAGAAAAGATAGATTACACTAAGCTTGACTCCATCATCTTCCCCGTCGACAGAGAAGCCTGACATTCTCGATAAGGCTGGCTCATGACTCACCTCCTCTTATACTTACATTACACACACGTAAAAAAGGAAAATCAGAGTGTATTACTTACATATGAGTCAAGTGTTTGAGAGGTTCGAACATCCTCCGTTGTATGTTTTCAATTTCTATCCCTTCTATGCTCCTGGAACATAGAAAGACACATTGATTTTGTCTTAGATGCCACACATTGCGATAAAATACAGCTTTGATTTGGAAGTTTACGCTGTTACAAGAGTAACAGGAGTACAAAACGTGTTCTCAGCACAAGTTCTCCTCAGCAAACGGCCTTCCAGGGGCTTTAAGTGAACTATCTGTACCTGCCAGGATGGCCTTTCTGTTCTTTGTCAATGGAGGTTCTTGACTTTTGTGTAAGCTTGTTGTCTCACAAGAGAGAGCACAGCGACCACGTAACATCCACATTAACGCTGAAAAAGCCGCCGTGCAATAAATGCAGTGACCGTCAAACAATGGGGACAATGTTGAGAGGATAATGACCTTTTCCCTGTCAGGTGGGGTCTGTTTTTCTGTTTTCAGTTTCTTGAAGCAGCTCTGTCACACATTATGTGCATGCATGTTGCATTTAAACCTATGACAGAAAAGCCTTTGAGATGCTGTTTTACACAGAACAGGCCTTCCTTTCTATGTGCAAAAGCTTTTTCATAGACAAAGGATTTATTCGGCATGTAGCATTGATACTTACAATGACTTCAGTTTATGCAACTTGTAAAAGTGGTCAACTTGGAGCTCCAAAATGGGATTGTATGATATATTTCTAAAGAATAAAGACAGGAAATTCAGTCAAAATTAATAAGATGACACAGAAGCAACCATACATTAGACACGCGTGATAAAACAAAGACGAGCACATTCAGCCTCTCTTGTAATAACTTCTGCAGCGTGTTCTTGATTCTCATATGTGTCCTTGCATATTTGCCCTTCGTGTGACTGCTTTGTATTCACTCAGCATATTGTTTTCCTTTTGTTAGGGATTCAGTGCATTGCCTGCCTGCTACCTACACATTACTCCCAGGGGTATTCAGCTCATTAAACAGATCAATTAAGTTCAACCAAAAATGAAAGGTAGGGTATGTTGTATTTAGTTTTTGAAGTTACGTCTGTAAAAACCGTGCTGACAAAGCTACAGTCAGTCGCTGACTAAATCAAAGGATAAAAGCAACTAAATATTAATAACACAGAAATGCTCTGACACAGAACTGTATATCCGAGGGTATTAGTGTGAAAAAAGAACTCACAGTTGGAGCAAATCTCCCAGCAAGCGAAAGAGATTGGGAGGGATTGCCACCAGTCTGTTGTTGGAAAGATCCCTGTGCACCAGGACAAATCCACAGCGGTTCCCCGAAAACACAAAAACAGCAAAGAAATATTGAGGTACAACACTGGACGTCCGACAGATGCATACAGAGCAAAAACAAATCCAGCCTCTGTAAGTCCTGCAGGGGGGGGGGGGCAGACTGCACATCATGTGGTCAACAGCACTGCAATGAACCACGTCCAAGGTTTGCTTCAGCTAATCTGTGCATAAACTCACCTGTGGTTTACCTGTGTGGATGGACGCAGCCATGGGGACAATGAGCTGCAGGACAGAGTGAGTTCTTACAGCTAATAAAAAGATTTGAGTCTCAGCTCTTATAAAAATATACTGAGGAAACATGCACTGCACAGCTCACTGCTTCTGAGGTTGAGGGGTAAAAATGTGTTAAAATCACTGTAACTACAGTATCTGCACTGGTGAGGATGAGGGCGAGTTGTATTAACTTCTAATGCTTTTTTCATTTTATTACATACACCCTCATTCATTTGTGACTCTGAATCTGAATCTCACTGATCTGCAGCAATAATTTAAAGAGGCTTATTTAAGTTGCAACTATATTATCTGTCGCAATGTCTTTTAACTCCATTGATCTCATATTGGTCTCAAGTTTGTCAGCTGCTTCATTTGTTTTGACTGTAGACTGATGTGATTCAGTGGTGGAATGTAACTAAGTACATTTACTCAACTGGCCTGCTGTAGTAAAGTACAGTCACAGTCCTGCCTTGTAGAGATGAACTTATTGAAAAGGCAGTTCTTGTGATTAAATTTGACACAAAAATCTCTGTTTGGTTTAACAATTTTTTCACAGACTGTTTGTCCTTCACAGATCCACTGAGGCAGAAAAAAATCAAATTCAGTGAATATTTCAAAGCACTTTAGAGTGGAGTTGTTAAACTCTAGAGGCTTTTAATAGAGTGTGAAGTTTTTAGAGAAACTCGACAGAAAACTGTCAGCAAAATTAAGGCAAATGAAATCAAAGAAACAAAGACTGGGCAATCTGCAAGGATTACAGCAAGACACCGTATGTTTATGCAAAACTCAGGGATGAAACAAAGCGAAAGTACAGATCTGCAGGCATTTTCTTGGAAGTCTACACTTGTTTTCTGTGTTTATAAGTGAGTATTAAGAAAAGAACAGAAGAGCATGATGTCCATTGAAGTACATCACAAAATAAAGCACTGATCTGGAATAATAACATCAAGCAAACTGTTGCTGTCTGCTGATCCAAAGGCCCATTCAGACCAAATCAGCCCTTAAACTGACTCCTCTCCGAAGCTTTTCTCTGCACAGAGCAAATTAACAGACGACACAGTGAATTTCATAAAATTTCTATGATGTAATGTCTAATTTTAATTTAAGCTGGGCTACAGAGTTGCAGCTATACAAATTTACTTAACTTTAACTATCAACTATAAAAATCTGGGTTGGATTTTCAACAACTTGACCTGTGATAACAGGACACAGTTACAGAAAACACGTGTTTCAGCAGATGTACAGCAGAGCACAGAACACATTTCCATGGTTATCAGACACATGAGAAGTGCAGTTAGACTCTGCAGATCCAGGCGAGTGCACGGCTGACAAACAGGGCCGATATGTTCACTGACCACTCGTGCATCACCTAAAAAATGCCATAGCTCATTAGCTCACTGGGCCGTTGTGCAATTGGTTCATATGCGCCGGATGTGATTGACGTCCTCAAACTTTTAATGACAATAAAGAGAGAAAATTGAAGTGGTTCTTCATCTATGAAGCATGAAAGTGCTTCGTAGATCTAATTGCAATTTGATTTTTAGGTTTTATGATTTTTTAGAGTACAACTGGGAATGTTTGTTTTTGTAGAGGTATAAATGGAAAACTCACCAGCTATATAACAAAGACAAAAATAATAATCTACACTCTAGAGACCATGGGCTTTTAAAACAAACTGAATAGAACTCCAACCTGCAGATTTTGAGAAACTTTTTAATGGTTGAGAAGTAGGTCAAGCAAACGTCTTGATCTAATTGGAGGTTCACCGACAGAATAAAGGACTTTTAAAATCCTTTGGGGACCACAAACGTATCGACGATCTGTCCAGAAGTTCACAGCATCGTTGCTCCAAAACCAAGAGTGTGACAAACACACCCACTAACTAAAAAACAGACAAATCAAAGACTCAAACCATCTTCCCAAACTCACACAGCGATCAATCAGTGGGCTATCTGAGAAATTAAGCCTTAATTTTTTAAAATTTTTACTGCTCAGACAGAAAGTAACTGCATCTTAAAGTTCATATACTTTTTCAAAAGTAAACTAAGAATGCTGAAACGATGCCTTCAGGATCTTTTTTTAGGAAAAGATTAAATAAGAAATTGAGTTCACGGCTTTACAAACTTTTCTCTCGACACTGTATTTTTTTTCATGCTGTTTGTTTCGTTTTCCTCTTTTCTGTTGGTGTTTCTTTGGTCAACACTTGTAACACTTGTTCAGAATGATCCACATATAATTGCATCACTTCAGCTTCTTTCCAGCAAAATCCTGAAAGATGTGAAATTTCTCCTCTGCGGTTTTGTTTTTTGCTTAATCAAACGAAAATAACTTACAATTCTCCGAGTTTCTGGAGGACTGAGAAAGCCTGTTCGTGTATCTGGCTGATCCTGTTCCGCTGTAAAACCCTGGAAATAAAAACACAAAAAAACAATCATTTTACTGGTGTTTGATCTCCTAAAGCTCATTTATCGTATCAATCCCAGCACTGACTTCATGCCAGGGCTCCAAACAGTAATCACTGACACTGTGGCTGATTTTCAGACTTCTCACAGACAAAATTTGAACTAATTAAAGCAAAAACTTTACATTTGCCATCTGTTTAAATACATTAATGGATACTTACAGCACTGTCAACATACTGCAGGAGTATAATGAGACATTTCCAATGTGTTCAATGAGATTTCCCTCCAAATCCCTGAAAGCACACACACACAAACAGAAACACACACAGAGCAAATTAATCTAAAATTAAAATGTCATCTTTTATTGGAAGACAACTGTTGACTTGTTGACATCCTACTTACAGCCAGTTTAATCTTGGCATTTCCAGACAGAAATCATCCAGCTTCGTCACGGAGTTGTTAAACAAAACCCTGAGAAACGATGACACACAACGTTATGAGGAGCAACGTTCAAAGGAAGGACACTCGTTCAATCCAATCAAATCAACAAAAGACTCTTAATGTCAGATCTTTTGATGATGTGAGAGGACAACACGGCAGAGCAAAACAGAAAAATAAATTGATAAAATATAAAAATATACAAAGTGGAAACTCACAGTAACACAAGGGAGTTCAAGCCTGAGAAGGTTTTGGAGGAGATCTGATGGATGTTGTTATTTTCCAAAATCCTACAACAAAAACAGAACAGAGTTCAAGTGTCATTTGCAGAAAAGTGATTCAGGAGAAAAGCCATTAATACAGATATGCATGATGTGTTACTTTCATGCTTTGAAAAGAAAAGAAACAGCTTTTTTTAATAGTGGGATTTATTTATGACAAAACTCAACTTCTCTGCAGATGAAAAAGAGTAAAATATCCTAATGTATATTTTCAATATGCATGAAGTTCTCTCTATTCCTTTGGTAAAAGACTTTATCAGAGGATGATAAAACATACAGCCACTCCAGCTTGTGCAGGTCCTGGAAAACCCCCGGCATCAGCACGGATATCTTGTTATGACTCAGATATCTGAAAGAGGAAATACGAGTTTGGAGGATTACCTGAGGGTGATGCTATCTGAACGTGTTAAACCAAAAAATAGGAAAAATTGCCTTCTGTTATTTGTTGCACAGTTTAAACCAAGTGCTTTGACTTCACCACATAGTTTAAACTTAATGTTTACAGGCTGGTTATTGCTGGTTACCACATGTGCTTCACCCTCTTGAATATGAGCACAAGAGTGACCTCACTGCCAAAAGTATTTGGACGCTTATGTATTTCACGTCTGTGGTTATTCAGTACGACATTTCAAAACCTTCCACTTGTTTGGGAGTGGTTTTCCATAATAATTTAAATCCTGGCTGAAGGGATTTGATTCCATTTAGCCACAACATGATTAGTAGTCAGGTGATGATGTCGTGCGATAAGCTTTGGCTCACATTCAGCATTTTAAATCATCCCAAAGTTAAAGAATTTTTCAGAGCCCGAATTCCTTCAATTTCAAGCACCGGACGCAGCATTGCTTGAGACACAGATCAGGGTTAATCACTGTTAAAACACTGAAAATTTTTATAATGAGAACTACCAGGCTTCACAGGAGCTTTGAGATGAAACAAAAGGGAGAGGACCGAACGTGTGAACACTTCTCAAACCGAGCTGTGTGACAGTGATAGCCGACTGTGTGGCGGCCTGCCTTCCATAACAAAGAACAGCAGAACAATATGCACATCAAACCATGATGCAACTGCAATAGAAATACATGCAGAGAGGGGAAGGTAACCTGTTTACTAATGTCACACACACATTAATGCTTAATGCTTTAGAGGAAATGCAGAATAATGGACCGTTCTCATATCTCAAATAAAAAGAGCTGCAGTTTTGGTCATAAATGATCTAATTAACAGGTTATCAAGCTGTGGCAATGAAGTCAAATTTAAACCAAAAAGAGTCACATTTTCCCCGAGTTTCCTTTTTCTTATCTGGTTCTTTTCATCTACAAACAGAAGAATACGTTTTCAACTATGCTGAGTGCTTTTACTATGAAGCGTGAGTGATGCAGCTGATACAAAATCAACTTCAGTTGTCTGCCTGAACAAACGCTCTGCTTCATTTTTTATACACACACACAGAGCGACAGCCTATAAAACTGTTGGCTTTTACTATTAAGTGGTGTCACATACTTACAGTCTTGTTAAATTATAGAGCCCTCTGAAGGCTTCAGGGCTCACGTCTCGAATCCTGTTGTGCTGCAGATATCTGTTTAAAAAAAAGATGAAGGTCCAGTTTAGCAAAATGATTATTTGATATCCAACAGCCAGGATGTGATCAATACCTAAAAAATCCTCCTGTTTCAGCACAGAGTGTGAGCTAGCTGCACAAACCTCCACCGACAGCTGTGTTTGTCTCTGTAATTTACACACTTTGCAATTCATTCTGATGTTTGTTTGGGGTTTTTTTTTAAATCTCAGGGATGTTTTCAATCCGGTCAGACCTTCAGAGCCGCCGCCTGAAGGCCGACAGCCTGACACAGCCAAGTGGTTCCTGGCTGTGGATCAGACCTGTTCGCCCGCAGCCACAGTCGGCGGCACAGCGTGTGAGCTCGATAAACAACGCAACTCTTCCATGAATGAATCTGTACACTGAACAGAACAATCGCCTCTTTCAGTTTTTACCCTGTATTTGTCTTTGTGATGCTCGGATCAGCTTTGTTTGCTTGTTGTATCAGTCAGTCAGAGGCTCTTCACTTTATTAGCTCGAGTAGCATGAATGCAACATTCCTATTGGATGAGTATTGAGGGCTCTAATGCATGCTAAAATGATTCCCATGAGAACAAAGCTAAAGGAGGGAGATTTCTATGAAACAATTCTTCAAACATCGACTGAAAAGGTGAATTATGTAAAATATGTTAAAATATACAATATAAATGAATGCATAATAAGCTTTCAATCACCGGGGAAACTCACAGTTTCTGTAGGCTTTGATACTTGAAGAATGTGTACGCTCTCAGTTTCTGAATCTGGTTTCTTTGTAGAGACCTGAAGGATCAGAATAAAACAGGATGAAACTCACACCTCCGTCATTGACTGTCACCCCTTCGTATTTTCAAGGTTGTACTTTCAAAATGAGTCAAAACGTCTCATTAGTGGTGTTTTTGTGTCGAGAAAAGATCGAGAAATGACCCCCTCAACTTTGGACATTTAAACTTTAATTTTTAAATATCCAAAAGACTCGGTGTGTTGGTGCACTGAGTCTTTTGTGAGATTTGCAGAAAAAAACAACCTGCCTTGTTATTATGTTAACATTCAAGGACAGAAAAGGGTAATTTACTTTCATCAAACACTGACAAAACTTTTTAACGACTAAAAGTTCACGTCCTTGTCAAATGAGTCAAGAAGACTAAAGGTAATTTTCTTTTTAAAGTTCTCTCAAAAGAATTAAATGTTGAATTAAGAATTTGTACCAAAGGCTCCCCAGATGTAAAAAAACCCAAATGAGTCTTACACGATTTTCAGGGACACACACACACCCACACACTACTCATCAGCTGCATGTGAAAGGACTCCGATGTGTCTCCAGCTGAGGTTACAAGTAAGGTGCTCACTCATCTGGTGGCAGTAACAGGTACTCACAGTCCTCACGGTGAGCTGGGTGGTGTTAAAACCCTTCACACACGCCGTGACACTCACAACGGTCTTAGCTCGAGGATATTATAAAAAAAACTAAAGGGATATTTTTTCTACTCACATCATCGTGACGTTCATCGCCACCACCGGGACGTCCTGCAGCTGTGTGCTGTCGCAGTCCAGCTCCAGGTCTCGGCACTTGCAGAGCTCTGGAACGACACCGAGCACTAAAGAAACAGAGAGGAAAGGGGAAAGGGATATCTGAGGATATGTCAATCAACTGGCTATTCTCCAAAGTGTCAGGAACTAAACTCAGGAGATTAAAAGACCTTTAGAAAAAAAAAGGAAGTAGAATTTATTAAGAGTGACTTGGAGGAGAAACACATCGGGTCTCTTAAGATTGCTTGTTGAATATATTTCTCGGCTTTAATCATTTTTAATTAAATCCTGGTTTAGATACGCGAGGTGTGATGAAACAGAAGAGATGAGATTGTTTGACCTTTCGGACTTTCAGTGAAAGCTGATTTAATTCAGGAGGCAGCAGAATCAGCTGCAAGGGGAGCTGAGTGAAAAGATAAATATATGTTCTGAGCGGATTTAAATGTTAAGGGTGGGAGGCATTTTTTTTTCTTATCCAGGTGTGACTACCAACAAGAAAACCTGAATTCTTCTTCATGTAAGTAATGAAAAGTGTTAGACTCAGTCCCACACAGTGATTTTGCCACAAATATATTTTTGAATAGAGAGGATCCTTTAAAAATATTCTACTTAATTCATTTTATAACAGTTTCAGGTTGTGTTTCTAAGTTACACCTTTGGGCTCATTTGTTTACCACCAATACTCAGCTTCCTATGAACGGCTTCATTTTTTTTTATTTCAGGCAGGATCCATTTACCAGAAAGAGGTTTTACTTCAGGGGAAGTTATGTGCAAACCAAACTCTACTTTTAATGCAAGACATGATTTAGTTTAATTATTCTAATATAAGCTATCAGTTCATTCCCGCTGGGCACAATTAGCGACTTCACGCTGACCTTTAGCATTCAGACTGCAGTGTCGGGACAGAAGCTGTTTAATAAAAGTTACTGTTTAATAAACCTGTTTGAAAATTAATTTCAGATTTGAACTTTGACATTAAATAACGTAAACAGACCGCCTTCATCTGTCAGAAGTGATGCATCTTTTACAAGGCTTTGATTTGTTATTGTGTAACAAGTGGATTCATCCAAATACTATTCATTTTTAAAAAGAAATC
Source organism: Acanthurus leucopareius (assembly GCA_029814765.1). Classification (NCBI taxonomy): domain Eukaryota; kingdom Metazoa; phylum Chordata; class Actinopteri; order Acanthuriformes; family Acanthuridae; genus Acanthurus; species Acanthurus leucopareius. The sequence continues at coordinate 21,359,610 of JAQMCX010000058.1, read as the reverse complement.
TGGCACGTTTGGATGAAAACAGATTTAAGACTCAACAAAGCAAAAAAGAAGCTGGTTCAATGACCATTTGTGAGGAAAGAAAATACCAGACTTGAATCACCAGAGAGGAATTCATCTGCACAATTCAAACGCAAATAGCACTACTGATGATAGACATCCCATAATAACTCCACTTAAAAGGCCAATTAAATATAATTTCAAACCTAGACCATAGAATATGTAATTTCAAACAGCAAAAAAAACTATAATTATGTCAACAATTAGCTCATGCCTGTTTTTTTCATCTTTACATAGATCAACTCTGACAAACCAACGACCGACTAAACACACTGCCGTCAAACCGAAACACATTCAGGAAAAAATACCAAACTAATAACATGAACTTAAAGTAAACTGATAGCACTTATGCTTCATTTAATTTACAGGAAATAATTAACTGTGTGAACAAGCAGAGAGAGGCCTTGATTAAAGGAGAAGCTCAATAAAAATGAATGTTTACATTAAAATATAATAAAGGAGGTTACATGAGTCTTTACAGGGTAAAAAACTGATTTCATTAGAGCAAATATGCACATCTGGCTTAGTTCATTTAAAAAAAAAAGTAATTGTAGTCCTCCTGAGGGGATAAGTTCAATAAGTTCAGTCTGTCATCACCTTTTCTCCTTTGAAAACTATGCTTTTTTTAATCACTTTTACTTTTCGAATTTAGCACTTTTGTGAGATTCTATCTGTGCCTCGATTACCTATTTCCTCTCCTCTTTAAGCTTCTGAACGAGAAGCTAAATCCCTTTGCGGCACTAAACTCCCGCTGCCTCTCTTATGTGAAGGACTTTGGTGATACAACACGGCAGGTAGACATCAGAAAGTCACCAGCGAGAGTAATTTACGACTTTACTCATCTTCTTTGCTCGAGTTCTCCTTCCTCTGCTGCTTTTCCACTGGTTTACCTGTGGTTTTTAAACTGAGCCACTGCAGTTGTGGAAGACCGGGAGAAAAATATGGAGTGAAACTAGGTTGAATAAATATGATTCGTGCAGGGGAAATCCACTTTCATGCCAACCATGACTTGTCTCCACTTCCGTTTTTAAAGACAACCAGGGCGACATCTTTGCATCCTGGCTGTCGTGATACCAAAGACCATTGAATTAAAACAAGAAGGAGTGTTTTTTCTCTGCAGCCAGATCTTTCCTCAGCTGCTGAGTTAGAGCTTTGCAGGGCTAACTGAATTTAACATGCCACATTGATAGGTATGAGCTTTCCCAGGCAAATATTTCACTGCACGTTACCGACCGGGACTTGATCCCTCATCTGTTTCCTGCCTGCAGCTCTATGAGATTAGGGTTACTATGTAGAGTTTTTTCTTTACACTTCTTCCCAGTTTGATGTTTTTTAATTCAACACATCAGTGATTCAACAATGTTCGGCTTCCTGTTTGCTCCCCTAAAGGACAACAAGAAAAAGGGAGAAGGTTGAGGGAAAAATGCATCACTGGAAACACAATCAGACCTTGTGTTATTCTTTAGAAGAGTGAATACAAATTACACATGTGCACAAAAGAGCACAATTATAATGGAATAAAAGTACTTACAACACACATTGGACTTGGTCCCAGTGTTGTGGCTCGGCATGCCAAAGTATTTGTCGAAGAGATGCGGCCATCCGTTGTTATCTCCTGCAAGAGACAATGAGACAAAGAGAAAGATTACAACCCGTCGTTTTGTCATGCAGGTGTGCTTTAAAATTCTGGATCAGGTATCGACAAGTTGACAAGTGTATAAATGCACCAATCTGACACAACAGAGCTTATTTAAAAAAAAAAACAAAAAACGCCTGCTTCTTTCCAGCAGCATCATGTAAACAAGAAGCCAATATTCATTAACAGCAAGCCACTTGTGAAACCTAAAGCACATCAATATTATCACATGAATCGATCCAGGTATAGAAACAGGCCACATAACAGCTCAGTTCTCATTCTGCACATGAAAAAACAACCTTTATTTACCACATTATGTGTTTTTAGCTGATGAATGACAAAATGTTTTCTTTCTTACATGTCTGACTCTTGAGAAACAGTGCAAGAAATACAACAACAACAACATACTACAGAGAAATAATGATTTTAAACACAAGTCCGGCTCCCAGGACGGTAAAGAAGCAGCTCAGCTTCTGCTTTTAATCTTCTGGGGCTTTGATGAGGCATTTAAAGTCCTCAGACATGTTCTGGCAGACTTGCTCACCATGATCCAAGTTTAAATTTCCTCTTAAAGTTCCTCTCAAGTGTTACTTCCAACTATCCATCAACTAAAACCCTGATGCTTTCTAGTAACTTGTCACTACAGCGAGAATTTAAGCCTTTCAATACTCTACGAGACAGTCATTTATAAACACATCACCCTGCTTTTTTATCATCCTTATGTAAATGGAGAAACACACAGCAGAACACTCTTAATATTTTTGTGGTTTCAAATCAGTCGGTAAAACACACCGCTGTCAGGCTCTTTTGTTGTCTGCATAAATTTTAATTTACTACAGTGGCAGCATCAGTAAGTGCTACTGGTGAAAATACAAAGAAATCAGCCAAACATTCAAATAAAATAACGCTAAATGTCAGTGCATTGATCAGTAGACAGTCCTTTAACCTTTAAAGCTCCATCCAGCTGCACGATCCACATTCAAAATGTGCCCACATGGATTCACATGGTCCACGATCAGTGTTTTCTTCACAATAACTCACATGAGATGTAGTTAAAATGCAGATCATGTTGACTCAACCAGGGTGCCCATGGGGTGTGAAATATTACACCTTTTACTAAGTAGGGACTAAGCCTTTAAAATCAATATTGTGAGATTGAAAAGACCTTCTGTCTCCACTGACATTCATCATGTTTTCATGTAAAGTTTGTGTTCGTGAGCCCTGTAATTTGTGGTGTCTGTTTACAAGGATACAAGGAAGTTTATTTTTCATTATACAACAAGTTGTATAATGAAATTAAAATGTGGTTCCCTCCAGATTGATAAATTGATTGTATAAAAACTAAAGATAAAATTATTAAACATGGAGGAGTGCAGATAGTGCATTAAGCAGTCTCACAGCCTGAGGGAAGAAGCTGCTCTGTAGTCTGGTGGTACGGTTGGATACTTCTGTATCTTTTGCCTGACGGCAGCAGGGTGAACAGGTTGTGGCTGGGGTGGGTGTTGTCCTTTAGGATCATTTTTGCTCTACGCAGACACCTCAGGTCCCCGATATCACTGATACTTGGTAGATGGGTACCAATGATGTTTTGGGCAGTTTTAATCACTTGTTGAAGAGACTT
>JAQMCX010000058.1:21316162-21356196 GCA_029814765.1 Acanthurus leucopareius | reverse complement strand
ATGAATGCAGGAGTCACAAGAATCCAATGAGATCAGATAGAAGAGGAGAACACACACAGGGGACATCTGACTCACACTGACTTTACTCTAACTACAGATTACTCAGTATACTCGTACTTTTACTGAAGGAACTGTTTAAATTCAGCACTTGTGCTTGTAAAAAAAATGTGTTTACTGTGTATTTTTAGTGCTTTTGCCACAGTAAAGTGTATATTATCAGCAAAATGCTGCTGTCAGTGTTTTTCTGTCTGATGTCCGTGGATTCATCTTCCTGCTGCTCTCAGAGTTCAGAACAATAAAGTCTGAGGAGCCGAGAAAAATTTTACAACTACAAACAGAAATGAGTCCAAATGTGGAGGAACTTTGAACCGAAGATTCACTGTAAATGAGGAGACAAAGTTCAGGTTTATGGAGCCGCTCCTCTTCCAGGGATGAATCTGATTAACTTTATCAAACTGGTTTCATGTGACAAAGTATTTTTACTGTGTGGTACTGCTCCACAGTAACAACCTGAGATTACATCAGATTCGAGTATTTGCGGTCCCCTTTAGCTGAAACAAGAGCTTGTCTGTGGTTTAAAGGAGAGAATGAGTTTTTAAAAAGGCTTTAAATTATTAAAAGTAAAAATAGGTGAAACAGAAGGTGATGTGCGAAGGAAACAGGACAACATTAAATGTTTTAAACAAGTTTAAAACCGTCGTCACTCCATCACTTTAATCTCTAACTTGTTTTAAGTTCATGAATTAAATCTTCATTTCCAGTGAAACTCAGCTGCTTCAGTTCAGACGACGACATGCTGATACTGACACAGACACTGTCCAGTTTTAGTGTGTGTGTGTGTGTGTGTGTGTGAAACCTCACCCCCGACAGATGGTGTTACAGTGTTAAATCAGAGCAAGGAACACACACACACACACACACACACACACACAGAAAGACACTGCAGGTCAAACACACGGACTTACAAAGAAACTGTTAAGACTGTTTAAATCACAGAAAAAGAACATCCATGTAATGTAATGATGTGTTGTTTTCTTACCAGTCGGTGTGAACAGCCACGTTGCTCACAGCGCAGTATCCCGGCTCCTGGTCGTCACCGCACAGGTCCACAGTCAGGGATGCAGCTTACAAACAGGCATTTTATTACTGCAGAGCCGAGTTGGTTGTTCCCTCATTTCTAGCCTTTGTGCTAAGCTAGTTAGCTGCTAGTACTAGTTTAATATCTAGCATAAGGACATGGGAACTCTGCAGAGAGTAAATGAGTGCATTCAAAAAATGTTGACCTTTCCTTTTAGCTTGTGAAATATCTGGTAGAAAAATAATGTGCATGTTAATTCACAACGCTGCAGTCAAATTTAATGACAGCGGCAAAGCAGGTGTGTGTATTAACATCACATGTGATTCCCTGCTTTTGTGTGCAAAATCTTTACGACTAAAAATGCACAAGAGTGCGTCTCAATAAAAATCTTCTCATGTGCTGCAGGATATGTTTCACCACAGGATTCTACGTGCACTCATAATTTCTCCCGGAGTATTTGTCTAACCGTGTCCTGTGTCCTGGTTAGTGGGAGTTTTGTCCACCAAACGGCACGTAAGCCAATTATTTTGAATCAATTCATCACAGTGGTTGATGGGAGAGTAGCATAAAAATGCCATACATTACAGGAAACAATTTCCATTTCCCGTAATGGTGTGAAAGCTTCTGACCAGATGTGTTTTTTTTCTCTCTTGCCCTCTCTGTGGAAAGTGAACGAACTCACAAGGAGGAAAAGAAATTTGCTGTTGAGGAAACTGTCCGGAAAAGTGTGTTAAAGTGTTGAAAAACCGGGGCAATCATGCTCCACCTTCCTGGATTTTAAGTAAACACGGATCACACGGGCCCGGATCTCTGACACAAATCATCTGGGAGAGCACGACCCCACCAAACACACATGCATGCACATGCACACACACACACACACACACACACACACACAGATTCAGTGGTTTCTATAAAAGGCACAAAACTAATTTCATTTGGACTTCAGAGCTCATTTTATGTGAATAAAAAAGGAAAATGTATATTTTCTTCCTGGTTTAATTAATACACGCTGAATCATAACTAATAAATCTGAACTTTTTGATGCTTCTGAACTCACAGTTCTTTACCATATGATAAATATCATGTTGTTAGTTGTATTAGAAATGAGATGCTGTTAGTAACATGTAAGGCGCATTAATAACTGATCAGCTGTCTTTTTTTTGCATCCTTCTGATTGATCCTCCTAAGCTAAAAATGCAGCTTGTGATTTTTTGATGTCCACAGAGAATTAAGTTTTTTTTCAAACTGAACTGGGACAGATCTTCCTCCCTGTTTGAACGAGAGCTCATCCTTTCAAGACCTTCCAGCTGTCTCTGTGATTAGTTACATAAGACAGGCCGTCCATCTCTCTCCTCCTGCTCGTTATCTGCTCCCCCTCCGCCTGTGTCGCCTCGACACTGACAGATGAGCTGAGACCTCCGACATCAGCACTTATTGTCTCTTCATTGAGGGTGAAGTTAAAAGGCTAAAAATGATGATGAATGTGTAAAATAAGCAACTGCTTCAGTCGGCAGAAGACATCGATGTTATGGGCAAAAAAGTGGGAGGTTGGTTCAATAACAGGTCTGATGTTCTGCTACATTTTTATCATCATGAATTGATAACAACATTAATCCATATAAATAATGATGCACTTTCACTTTAGTGTTTGTCTGTTTGCATCAGAGTATACTGATGAAGGCTGAGACCTGAAAACACTTTAGAAGTGATTTTATGCAAACTTCATCCCCTCTCATAGTTTTGATTGGAGCAACTGAATGAGCAGATTTAGCTTTAGCTTAACAAAAACAATTCGACACAAGATAAGATAAGATAATCCTATATTAGGCCTATTAAGATGATAGACATGGCTTATCAAGTCACATTAAAAGTAAAACATAACACATTTCCTCATTGAAATGTCTTATGTTCTTTTACTTTTGGTCCAGTTGTGAAGAAATGTTTCCAACAATGTTAAAAAAACCCAGAGAAAACTGAACATTTATTTGTTTTAACGGTGTGTTTTAATTCGCTGCCAGTTGGTTAGCTAACTACTCCTGCAGGCACTCATGGAGCTCCCAAACATGAAGACCTTTTTCATTTTAATCTTTGTCATTATATTTAATGAAACTCTGACATTAATAATTAATAATGAAACATTATTCGTGAGCTCTTTTCTCAAAATTCTCAGAACCCCGTTTAGTGATAATAGCATACAAAATTAATGAAAAAACTTCCTTTCATTCATTTGCTTTCCACTTTTTTTTTTGTGTGCATGAGAGAGATCGGTTCAATGCACATTAGAGACCTTGAATGATGCCCTGGTTTTGTGCATGTGCAAAAGATTTTGCTTTTGTTTTCATGCTTCATCATGCATTTTGGCAAAACTTGTGCACAAGCCTACTGATGATGTGGTAAGTTTTTTATTACCACAGAATATCTGAAGGGAGAACAGTTATCACTATAACAAGATGATGAAAAGCTACGAATTACTGCAAACATTCGCTGGTAAAATGCATCAAAATTATAGATATTCCACTGAATCTGGTTGTGTTGCCTTTGATTGACCTTTTGTTCAGGTCTCAGACTCTCACTCGCTCCCATTGATTTTTCTTCTTTCTACATCTGCTTCACCGTCTTGCAGAGAAGCAGCAGTTTTAGAAATGCGGTCAAGGTTGCTTTTTTGTGTGACAGTGTTGATGTGTGATGCTGTATTATACTGTCACTCTGCTGGTTGAATGGAATTGATCATCTGTCCTTCACCTGAGCTGAAAGACACGTAAACATTTACAGCCCATTGTCAAATTGTCAGACTTTGATTAAACGTGTCCAAAGTTTGTCTGTCACCTCCACTCAAAGGAGAATTTGTCTAACCTGCAACAAAAATGAATTCTGTGTCAGGCAGCGGTTTGTAGCATCAAAGCTTTGCACTGATGGGGAGAAGATAAACATATGTCAAAAACCTACAAAGTGCACTCAGGAAGCTTTTCACTGAAGCTGCTGCACCGTCAAAAGCTCAGGAGCTTGTGCACAAAATGAACATTCAGAAGAAAACCTAAAAAATTATCATCAAAGATGTCACAAAGTAGTTTGGAGAGACTGAAGACAAAAATCCAAACTGAAGGTAAAGATGAGGCCTGCTGACCAAAAAATGCTACTTCTTGGGGCTGCCAAATCTCAAATAAGAGCAGAAAAATGATTCAGCAATGAATGTGAATATAAATCTTCGCACTTTTTTGAGGTGATAAGTGTTTATACTTGCAAAAGTCCAAATGTTTGTACAGAACAGGCCTGACCCTCGTCTGTCCCATCAGAAAGGGGAATTGCATGCTGATTGTGCATCCTATCTCTATTAAGAAAGACCTGCTTTAAGTTCAGCTCATGCTTCCAAAGTTCTCAGTGTTACTTGGATGTTGGATGTATTCACTGATGGGTAAGCTACTTCTTGCATGTAGGGTAATCAAGTGCAACTGGAGAGTGAAATAGAAAACCCAGAGCAGCATGTGAGCACTTCAGTCTGCTTTTCACCGACTCCATCCTTACAAGCCTGCAATTATAGTCCCAACAAATGCACAGTAGAAGGCTTTGCTTTACAGGATTTCTAAGTAATGCAGTCTTCAAAATTCAAACATTTCATACTTGCCTCTTGAAGCCATCAGCCTGTGAAATTAGAGAAGCTTTAAAGCCATAACGCATTGGATCCATCACATGCCAACAACCGCATAAAATATATTTGAGTCTTAACAAAGGTGGAAAGACCTTAGAAAGGAAAGAAAAAGAGCAGGCATCACAAAAAAGACACTTTAGAAATAAAGTGCGAAACAGCTTTCATGACAGATCTTTTGCTCTAATGCATTTCATGTTAATATAAGGAGGTTTTAAAATAAACTCTACATGGCAAGAACACACTGCCAGTTAATTAGGTCAAACTTGCTGGTGCAGTCAGACATAAAGGTCAGGCCATCTTGTCCTGACAGTAGTTAGAAATGTTCAGAAGTTATTTTTAAAGGTCCATCCGTTCCTTCTAACCGCTGGTCCCTTGAAGGTGACACCGTGTGAGCGCCGGCTAGTTAATCACACAGAGACAAACAACCATTCATGTTCACATTTTCACCAAAAGGCGACTCTGGGTCCTCAGTCAACCCGACCTGCATGTCTGTTTGGACTGTGGGAGGAAACCGGAGCACATAAACAAAACCCACACGGACACAGGAGAGTTTTTCTAAAGATGTTAAATTTAGTGATGATGTCAAATTGTGTTTCATTTTAGTGACCCATATACATCTTGTACATCAATCATATCTAATTTTTATGTCTCTGAGGGGAAAAAGAAAACCTTTAGGGATGTAATTGGATATAATTTAGCAGCACAACAAACTATGACTTCCAAAATAACCATTAAATTGAACAAATGCGTCTGTAAATCTATTTTGACAACAACTGAGCCTCATGAAGGCAGGATTTGCAGCAGGGTTCTGCTTCCATTATCTTTGAGCAGTAACCTGCAGGGCTTGTAACCTCAGGGCTGAGGACTCCTAGCCAGAGACCACTGCAATACATCCAGGCAGGTGCTTCTGAACTGTCTAAATCTCTGGAAAGAGCAGGTGAGACTGTGCTGTCATGTCGCTTGTGCTCCTGACTTTCTTTTCACATCAGCTGCAATGATGTTTTTCAGCATACAAGTACCTTGGGTCACATTACGAATCATGATAAACCTCACATTCCCATAGAAAAGCCAAGAGAGGAGACTGTGCTGCTCTGTAACAAGAGTGGGCGTTTAACCAGACGCACATCGGTCGAAACAAGCGGTCCGTCTTTTCTCTTGTTCAACAAAAATCCTTCCAATGTTCTTCAAAAGGAGAAAGAGGTGAAAGAGAAAGAAAACGCTTCTCACGTTCGTTTAATTGGTCATGCTGAGATGTCTCAGTCCTAACACAAACACACAAACCTTGACCTTTTGACCTCCTCCAAAGACGCCTCTCCCAGGCTGAATCATTATGGCTCACAAACTGAACCCTGCTCACCGCTGTGCACCGTCAGTTCATGTAGAAAAACACTGAACGTTTAATTTTAAAGCGGGTGCAGGAGGCCATATGAACGTGCCGCGGGACCTGAGACGAGAGATAAGCTGAGAAACTCAAATTTATTTCCTCTCAGCTTGTGACAGCGTCAATAAAACGCAGTCATGCAGCTCAGTTGGAGAAACACACATATGAAAAACACACACATGAAAAGCTGTCTGCACAAAGCACAAAGATAAGGAAAAACTACACAAAATGCTTCCATGCTGATGATTTCTGGTTAGAATCAAGTTGAACCAGCGCAGATCTGCATTTCTGTTCAGTTCCTTTACTAACATTACTCCTTCATTATTAACTAAACAATAAAAATAAAAAAATGTTATTATTTTACTGTTAAACTGAATGAAATTAATGATTTTGCAAACAAGATTTTGCAAAATTGAACTTTTGCATCAGCCTCATATTGGACTATAATGCTCAGCACAAACTTGTGCACAAACAATCTGCTTCCACAGTAAACTTATGAACAAAAACATTTGGTTACTGGCAGCAAGAAGATAGGAAGTTTGACATCTGTTTGCAAAGTTGAAACAATATATTACAATTAGATGGTTCTGAAATGCATAAAACAATCAAGACCCTAATTGAACAAGATGGTGCAGCTAACTGCTGTAAATGACTGTATTCCAGCTTTCAAAATATAACACGTTCGCTCGGCAAGCTGTTCCTCTTCCTCTGTCCATCTGCTTCTCTCAGACAGCAGGCAGCAGCAGATGGATGTATTTTTAATACATTATGTAATTGCAAAGGTGCCCACGCCGAACAGGTGGGTTCAGGTATCAGGATGATGCTGAAATTCAACTCAAAGACCCTAAACTTTTCAACACTAATTGCTAAACCAATGAAAACTTTTAAACATGTGTCAAGCTTGATGATTTCTTCTCTCGCAGGTGTTTGGCATCAGATGACACCCTCATTCTTGAGTCCATATTAGTTATTTAGTTTCTATTTTTGTTCCGAGTTTGCAGCAGGACTACAAAGCAAAATTAATGCCTGCAGCACCGGCAGTGAACTATTTCCATTTTGTGACATGCATAGCAGATTTGAGTTTTACAGTCATTTCTTAGAAACAAAGCTGCTCCAAAGGCTGGAGGCCTGGAACCGACTGTTTCTTTATCTGAGAAAATGTGGCTGTCTGGAATTTAAAGCCTGAAAACTAAAACTTAATTTACTCTTTTCAAGAATCAGGGTTATAAAATGTAAAGCTGATATGGGGCTCAGTGAACCACAACAAAGGAAAAGTACAGAAACCCAATGATAAAACTATATAAAAATATAAAAGAAGTTATGGGCAGCAAATTACAAGAGGAGCAAAGTAGTCATACTCCAAATGGCCCTTTTTTTTACCTTAATAAATCCTCTGAGCATCGCAGACTCATTACACAAATGACCAACGGACGCGCAAAAATGAGTCATGAATTTACAAACTACAACTCCAATTTCAGACATAATTCACCCACCCAGGGGCCTAATTTGAAGCAAGCACTCTATTGAGGAGCTCAGAGGGGCGTCTGGGTCTGTTCTCATCTGAAAAAGCTGAGAAAGAGCACATTAGATGAAAGGAACCATAACTATTTTAATGAAACCCAGGGTGCAGTGGCAGTTTCCTGTGGGACATCCTCACTTCCAGATTTAGAAACATCTCGGAGTCCTGTGATGACTTAAAAAGAGCCGCCGTGGTTAACACGGATTAAGTGAAAGAGAACAAAGATGTGTGTGTTCAATTAGCTGCTGCTGCCGGGCAGTATGCTGAAGGAGCTGTAATGTCCCAGTGTGGTGAATTTTTAAAGCTTGGAGGTAATATTAGGGCAGGAAACTTGTTCTTTAATTGAGACGCTGAAAGCAGATTTTCAGGCGTGCTGTGATTTTTACCAGTCCAGCACAGAGCAGGACTCGCATGCCAAACGAGCTTCACACTGTGAAACATTTGCATCCCACACTTGGTAAGAGGCTGCGAATACGACGGCCAATCAGTCACTGTTTTTGGATGTTGTTTTAGGAGAGGATGCCAGAAAAAAAAGAACAAAGATGTGATGGAGTGATGGGATGTCGAGTCGAGAAAAATGTTGCCAGTTAAGAATAAAAGCCTTTTTCTGTCATTATGTTGAAGGAGCCTCGCAGCTGCTCGATGCTCTGTGGGTTGAAATGATCGTGAACAACACACAATAAGCCAGCAAGTGATGTGAAAGCAAATATTATTCCATCATTCGCAAAAGGTAGACCATTAGCGAGTCAACAGAAAATGCTAAAAAGCTACAATTTAAGAGCAGTGCAGCGGAAGTTTGTGTCCTGTGGTTGTTAAACACATAGTTTGACTGACCTCTGTGTTTAATAAAAACAGAATGCATAGCTGTTTGCTGCAGGTGGGCACCAGTGAAACATTTCCAAATCATTAAGATAGAGGATTTACTTGAGTTTTAAAAAGGTTAAACTCACTAAAAATATGCTATTTTTGTCCAAAAAAATAGATTTTCTTGGATTAAGAGGTCAGTGGAAAAGAAAAGGAAAAAGTTAAAGATCTGTAAGTGTGAAAAAAAAATGCACTGTTGAATTAATCAGGACATCATGAAATATCAAAATGGGTTTTGGACTCTTTCTTGCATTTCATTAATTGAGTGAATTGTGGAGCGTGCGGTCGTGTGAATTTTATCATTAAAATGTTGGAATTGGAATTCAAAGAAGAGTCAATATTAAAAAAACCCCAAAAAACCAAAGGTACGTAATAAAGGCCAGGTTGCAGGGGAATACACAGGTTTTCACAAGGGTTATATTGGATTTTTAAAACAAAACACCTGCAATATGAATGAAGATCTAATTGTAGGAGCAGAGAACAAACAGAGAGGAAGCACTGACAGACAGAAACAACCTCATGAAATGATTTTTTAAACACGCAATCACCACAGTTTGAGGCCGTCTCAGAGGAAACGTGCTGGCGTTACAGACAACAACATTAAAACCTGATGTGGCCTTTCATGCTAATAAAACTGAAGTTCTTTCATCTTTTAAACCAACTTCACATATGTAAATTTTAACCTTTTGGTCTCGCAGCTTTAATCTGCCTGTGAAGACATTCGGTCATATGAGGGCAAGTTTACAGACGGTGAGTGAAGAGCATGAAGTTTTCCTGGATTACATTCAATCTGAGCTCAGTTTCATGACTCATTTCACCTGCCTGTCACCACACAGGACTTCTGATCTTCTGATCTGATCCAGCATCAGATTTCTGCTTTTGACAGGATGAGAGATTTATTCCGATCATGTTTACAAATGTTAGCTATAAATTAAATATTAGCTGACTGAAGTGCTCATAAACATGCTTCTGCCACGTCTCTCATTAATTATTAATTTCAATTTCTGAAATCTATCTAAGGATCCTCAGTTTGTATTTATGAGATGGTGTAAACTGCATCCTCCCTTTTCTCTCCCTCTCTTCATTTCGTCTTCATCTGAGAAATGATGGTTATATAAACCTCAACTCTGATTGCAAATGTTTTATTTCACACTTCATTACAGAGGAGGTTGCTCCAGCTCATCACCTGATGCTGCTCTCTGTTTCAGCACAGGACCGGTGGTTTGTTCCCAGCATCAGCAGGGACTCAGCACAGCATTTAAAACTTGTGTCAGTGCACACAAACCTTACAGATTAAGTTTTGAAACAACTGACAACCTCCACCTGTCATGTCTGTTGCACTGAGGAGATTATCGCACTGCCACTGCCAGCTTCAGAGGTCAAATAACAACACAAAATGTGCATCAAAATAACGTTTTCCTCTGGCAGAGAAGGTTGAGGAGCTCTGAGATGAGGAAAGGCATGCAAGAAAAGAGAACATGCTCTATGGAGACACATTCTTAGATTATTGGTTTAAAAATCAGTTTTTACGTTAGAAGTTCACATTAGAAATTAGCACCAGCAGAGAGCTACATATTTTTTGGATTTGTGAAAGAAAGGATGTCAAAAAATCATCAGGGGAAGGCGAGTGGAAACAGAGTGCTTCTCTGAAACAACGGCTGAGCCGCACTGCCGCCTCTGGGATGGCAAACAATTTCAGGAACAATTTTGTCATCTGAAAGCACAAAAACCCGTCACTGCCTCTGCTTAACTTTTCCTGTGTGAAGCTTTGTGTGTGTGTGTGTGTGTGTGTGTGTGTGTATCAGACACTTCCTACCAGGCTATCAATCTATAAATCCTTAGTTATCTGTTTCTCCACCTTTTGGCTCGCTGTCCTCTGGATTTGTTCGCCTGGTGTGAACTGTGTAACCACTTACGTTTGGCAGATTTTTACCTGCATGTGTCCTTGAGTTTTTCACATTAAAAAAGGAAAATAAAGAGACACTTCTCTGTCACACTCTTGGTACATGCAGTCTCTACCAAAACAAGTCATGACGGTGATAATTTTTCTGTCACCTCTGACTTCTCGTGAGCAGCTTAATCTCGCTTCATCTTTTAGATTTCTTAAAACAGGAGGACAGAGAGCAGGATGTTCCCAGGCTTTAATCTCGCTCCTCTGAGCTGCAGCACACAGGAATGTGCAAGTTATTGCTGCACCTGATCCTGAGGTAATGCAATCCTTTCTCCATCCTCGAGCTCCCTCTTGTACCTGCAGTGCTGATAAGCACAACAGATGCACAACCTCAGGATCAGCTTGTTCCCTCTAACATAATTATGTGCTTGTACATGACTGATGACCACGCTGGCTTCCACTGGTGCAAATCTTAACACCATTTTGTTGACTCATGTAATATCAAGTTAACAAGACTCTAAGGGGAGACAATAAAAAAAGGTCATATACAACCACACAGTAAGGTATAAATTAGGTTCATTCTTATGTCCCCAGACTCCATTTGAATGCACATAATCACAACTGCACTCAAAGAAAATCTAGATGAAAAATTTATCTAACCTATAGTTAAAGACAATATGTCTAAGATCCTCTCCAGGCTTTGATTAAACCCACATAAAATACACTCAGTTCAAAATTTTATTTAGAGGCTTTTTCTATGGAAAATTTCACACCATGTCTTTCACAAACTTACATGAAACTCCACACCTTTTCCTTTATGATATGCATGAAGCTGCATGAAGTCATTTTGCAAGTGTTGAACTTTTACCTCAATAATAATGTTAACAGTGGTTTTAAAATCACATTTATTAAATAAATTATTTGTTTTTTCCAACTAAATAAGTATCCAGGTTAATTAAAATTGGAGAATGCACGTTTATAAATGTGATAATTAAACAGTTGAGCAAGTGCAAGCCAAGTAGTTTTGCAAATGTTTTATTTCAAATTAGTGAACTTTAAAACATGAAAGCCACAATATTCTTGTTTGTACCTGGTAAACGAACCTTTTTCTCTGAGATGCCTGATTTACAAACATCAGATCCTGGTTGCATCATATCTGCACTGCAGACCCTAATTATGTGTGTGTGTGTGTAAACTAAGGAACCTTAACAAGCTGACAAAGCGTTCTACTGTCTCTTCGTCTCTTCGTGTATCTGAGATTTACAGGACTAAAAGGATGAGATTCTTCCCCGGTGTGATAATCCTGTTTAAGAGCATAACACCATTATGAGAAATTCTCTTTTCATCCTAAAGCTTTTTTCCCCAAAAAGTCTCAGAGTGTGACAAATAATGCTCTGGTTTTTTAACAACAGCTTGTTTCATTTTCATGCCTCCATCCAGAGGAGGAGCAGGATTTGACTTTAAAGGTTCCAAACAAGCTGTTTGTTCACAGTAAACCTTCAACGATCAAACACAATGATCACACCTCCTGTTCTGAAATATCAGTCTTCAGTATAGAGAGGACACTGTTGGAGATTCAAAGTAATTAAAAGGGTTTAAAGTGAATCTTATATTCCCACATCATACAGTACTTTGCCTTTGCTCTTCACTTGCAAATTTCAATTATGGAGTGAAACAGTTGAGCAAAAAAAGTCAAGTCAGCTGGTCGATTTTCGGAGATTAAGAATGATTTGCAATAAATTACACACAAGCTGCTGAGAGCCATTTAGGAGGTTCATTTGGGTTGTGGATTAACTTTGATGGAGGGAAGTGGAGAGAAAAGCTCTGCATCTCTGCACTTGTCAGCTCACATCATCGTGTGTGTTAAAAAACAAGCTGCAGATGAGACGGCTGTTGCTTTGTGTTAGCGTTTGATTAGCCCAGTCATGTTTCAGAGCAGTTTCAAGGGTTAAGAAAACAACTGTCTGTCAGCCTTAATAGAGGCTTTGTGAGAACAAGCAGTTAAACTGGATATTAAAATCTACTAAAAGTGATTCAAATCAGTTACGTAGTAATTGTTCACAAATTGTTCAAAAAATGAATTTAAAATTAAAAATGCACAATGTACAGACAAGTTTTTTCAAACCTACAAGACTCTGAAGTCCCAGTAAAGATCAGAAAGTAGCACTGAGAGCTAAATGTAATACTGAATTTGTGCAAAGTGATGCCCAGGAAAACATTTTAATTTTGTGAAGTGACATAAAAAAACAAACAAAAGAAATCAAAGCTTTGGAGTTTAGTCTTTAACCAAGTTTAAGCATCAGAAATCAGGAAGAAGTTCTCCCATCTGACACAGTCACACCAGCGATGACATTTTATGACATTTTATCTGCTGCTGCAGAGCAAAAAGTAAGAAGATGTGAAATGAAAATTCTAACTAATGTGAGAGATGAACAAAACATAATTTTGGGGGAAAAGGTTTCATCTCCTTGGGTCAAATCCTGCCTTGTGTCAAACCTGTGTCATCCTTCGTTTCTACTACGTCTGTCTCTCGATGCTGCGACCCGTCCACTGATGCATAAATGCCAAAATATTGTCTACAAAAAAGGGCACTTCCTCAAGAAATGTGAGGGGAAACTGGGGACACGGCTTGAACTTTTAAACCAATAAAAAAATATCTAAAAGAATTGGAAACTTGGTAGAGTTTAATAAGATAAATAATATTAATAAGCGAACTCGACAAACAGTATAACTGACTGATAATTTGGCTTGTCATTTCAAAATGTGGCCAATAAGGAAAAAGGAAATCTTTAAATATTCTTTCAACAAAATAAATCTGACGACGGTTCGCTTTAGCTGCAATAAGTTAAAAAATGAAGATTTGTGAGCCCTGACATGTTTGTGAAAGAATATAAGAATCATTTTTTAAGTTTAATCAAACTTGTTTTCTCTACTGTGTTTATGATGAGTGATTATTTTTTTAACCACATCTTTTTATGAAAGTATAAGTTCTTTAATTTTTATTTCATCAGTAAAACACATTTAAAAATTTGCTCCTTTTTCTGTCAGACTTATTTGTCAAGTGTTTGTTGCTGTAATACTAATTATGGCCTCAAGAGGGCGAAATGTTACATTGCCCTGCACAAGAGAAAAGTTTGCCTCCAAGTCTTCAGACAGTTTTAGGTATAATCAGTCACGGCTGAAAAGGTTAAAACACTTGACTTTCACTCAGGAAGCTGAGGTTTGCATCCTAAGTGTATATTGTTTTTTAAATTTAAAAAGTTAGAGAAAGTAAAACTCAGCTGCTTTTACTCCAATTTAAAACGCTGGCTAGTGGCACATGGGAGCTCTTCACATAGTGAAAAGCTCTTCTTTTTTCAACACAAACCATCTCTTCATAAACCCACACGGTTTTGCATAGTTACATAAATGTTTTTCTTTTTTAGCTCTGGTTTGCAAAGTGCTGCAATGAACATTTTAACCATTTGAACAGCTACAAGTTTAAAAATACCCATCTTTGAAATATTCAGTGGATTTTAATTGACTAGTTAACTACTCAACACAACCTCCTCCACCTCCAGTGTGAGGTCAAAACAGCCCAGTGTATTTATTCAAAAAGGATCCTCCAGTCAGACTCTGATCTATCATCTAATCTACGTTCTACAATGTGCATCATGGAAATCAGTCAGCACAGCTTCAGCATCACAACACTGCAAACAAACTGAAGAAGACTGAGGCTATAACTGTGAGCAAACAACCACAGTGTTGACAGGAAAATAAACACCGAATGCCAGATTTCCACTTTTCACACAGAAGTTAGAAAGGACTAAAAATATAATAAAGACCTGATGTGACACAAATGACATAATGAAAATTTTGAAATGATAACAATAATCAAATTATGTGTTCATATCAAAGATGTATTTAATGCAGGTTGTGAAAAATATCAAGAAACAGACAGTGAAGCTTATTTTTTGTCGTCCTTAAAAACAACAAAGACAAACAAACAAACAAGCGTCCTCAGTATGAAGATGTGCAGGATCTTTGCATGACAGTCGCTCTAAAACAACTGAGCCCTTGTGAGCAAAGTGTGAAACGTTTGAGCATTTTATTAGCGGTGACTGAAAAAAACACAGGTGACCTTTTTGTACGACAACAAATATATTTTTTTTACAAAATTTACAGAGTGCAACAGCAAACTTTCCCACTGAACCAATCAGAAAGCTCGACGGTGAATCCTGAAGGACACGGCCACCAAATGTTTGATCCAACTCCAACACAGGAGGCTAAGATTCAGCTCATCCACCGTGTGTTGTAGTTTATTTTAACGGGGCTCAGCAGGGTTTATAAAACCAAGATCAAGATTTCCAGTTTAACTGAAGAATTGGTGTTTATGTGTGAAAGATGAAATGATGAAGATGGATGTTTTCTGTATGATCAGAGCTTTGAGATGGCGGTCAACAAGGAGCCGATCAGCACGACACACAAGGCCAAGAGGAAGATAAGGCAGTTGGCTAACCCCTGAGAGGAAAAACAGCTGTTTAACATCTGCTCAGCTCACAATGTTTGGTTTCTGTTGTGAACTTTTGTCTTAAATTTAATTAACAAAACATTTTAATTTCACCTTTAACTCTTTTTCACCTGTAACCCTCCGTTTGGATCTCTGAACGTTCTTGATAAACTGAATGTGACATTTCAGAGCTGATGCTTTTGTTTTGTGTCTGATCAGCGGTGTGATCTTTACCTTAATCTCTTTGAACACCAGGGACCCCCACAGTGCTGCAACCAGACCGTACCCCTGCAGAGAAATCACAAAACATTACACGTCACTGTGATACGTTTCTTTTAAAAGCAATGAAACAAAATAAAGAAAAACAAAATGAAAACAGACAACTTTTAACCAAATGTAAGTGTGCCACAGACGGTTGTTTATGAAGCTGAACACACACATACATGCTTCTGTATATTCATTTAAGTTTCTTTCTGTGGGCTCTCAACTTTTGTGCTAACAAGCATGTTTGGTTGAATCTTTTTCCTTAAACCCATTTAAATGCCTTAATTTAATTAACTCAGTTTTACCAAGTGACTATATTTGCTTTGCACTCAGAATTGGAACAAAATAAACATCTGAAGCTCTACAGGCTGCCATGTTGTGACTGAAATGGGACTGAAATAAACTGCATGTTGAGTAAACGCAGCATGAGATACAATAGGACTTTGTTTAGCACCGACCAGTCTCATGGAAAGCTTGTTCATTTATTGCTGATTTGGACAACATGCCAATAAAAAAATGGATTTTGGTGAACTTGTCTCTTTTTGTTTATGGCCCTTTGGCCAATATTTTTCTCCATGAAAAATATTAAAAATAATAGCTTGACTGCTTTCGTCCCCAGAGGCTGTAATCTAATCTCTTGTTTGTCCTTTAGACACTTTTGTTTTACCAACTACACACCAAAAATACACTGAGGGGGATGTATATCAGTCATGGTATTTGGGGAAACTAACTTATTTAATTCTGTAGACTTATCAAGCTTTTCTTTAGCAACATGGATAAATCATGTATTTCTATGTCTGGAAATCTCACTGCTTCTCATGAGTTTCATCAGATCACGCAGGGACAGACAGGCAAAAACAACTGAAACCTCAACAACAAAAACAAAAAACTGCACTTGACTTTTTCTGTAACAAAAGTCAGAGTTCTGTCCATCAACACTCAGTTCGAGTGGCGGTAAACAAGCAGCCATCAGGTCCGCTGATCAGCCCACTCAGCTGTCAGGACACCACCTACTCACCGCACTGACAATAGGAAAGGTAACGACGGCGCTGAGGTAGTTATTGGCCAGGAACCAGCAGTACGATGCCAGTGCCCACATTGTTCCAGACAACAGACCTGGGGAGCAAAAGGAGACGGGAAGATGTCCTCGAGTCAGACACAGCAGGAGACAAGATGTCATGAGGGCAAGTGATCAAAAGAGGCGCCGTCTGTCGTCTGCACACAGGCAGCTACACTGAACATGACCTGCAGACACTGACATGTCCCTCAATTTAATGTTTCAGAGAATAATAGAAGTGTGGTCAAGCTCTTTGAGGTGCATTTAAGGGCCCCTCAGTACAACCAAACAGCAGATGTGAACTCACGCTGCGTGCCACATTTCAGGCCTGAGAGGACATGTTTTTTGCCACCAGTGGTTTTACCTGAATCAACACATCCAGCCGTCCTGAGCGGATGTGTTTGCACATGCAGCTTGGCAGAGAGCAGAGAGCGCCGCAGCATTTCCTCTGATTTCTCTTCACATCTTGTGTTTACTTACATCTCGACTCAAACTCGAAATATTACTTAACCCTCTTTTTTTCAGCTCAGCAAAAAAATAAATCAGCTGATTATGTCACACTGAAGCCACGACTCTGAGTTTTTTTTTACCCTCTGTGTCTGAGCTGAACTTGGTTTCAAGATGAGATGCAGAACTCAGAGGCAGCAGCTTGTGGTTTGAGTCGACATGCGGCTCCCTACTGTTCTGGCTGATGGTCCTTCAAAATCAAAAAATCTGTTTTGC
The DNA here is from genome assembly GCA_029814765.1 of Acanthurus leucopareius. NCBI lineage: Eukaryota > Metazoa > Chordata > Actinopteri > Acanthuriformes > Acanthuridae > Acanthurus > Acanthurus leucopareius. The sequence goes on along the minus strand of JAQMCX010000058.1, from coordinate 21,339,281 downwards.
TTCGGCTCATTACAAGCTGCTGTTTGAATTCAGACACGAGCTAAGAGCAGATTCAATTTATAGACCGTTAAATTGAAAATATTTTAGTGGCATGAAAAAATGAAAAGTATCAGAATTTGCTAAATTAAGAAAAATGATCTCAGAGCTTTTTTTTTAATCTTATCAAGTATTGTTGTCTGTAAACAAACCCCAGTAATCTTAGTACAATGAGAATTTTAATCTTTTTCTTACAGTAACTTATTACCTGCTTCACTGGGTCATGAAAAAAGCATGGGGGGATGATATTCTGGAATAAACACAGTGATGTATGTTGGATTAACATTATATCTGTTTGCTTTAAGGAAACAGGACTTTAAGGACTCAATTTTTAACCGAATATAACAAACTTCTTTATCGCAGTGATCTTGTGACCCTCAGATTGGTCTTTAAATTTAATTCTTATCAATGTCTGTCTTCTAAAAACTACATTAATTTAATGTTTTATAGGAAATGTATGAGGAAAGTGTAATACTGATTGAATTTATGTTTTCTATTAACATAAAGAAATTAATTTATTCACTCAAAGAAACATTATCTCTGCATGTGATCCGGGAAGTAATTATATCTAATTTCAATGTAATTATGAAAACTCATTTTCTCTTTATAATCACAATTTTGAATAGACAGGGTTGGGTGGGTGTAATGAAGTGTTCACTCATCGTAAAGCAATTTCACTATGAATTAATAATCACTCAGAGGTGGTTATGCCACAGACCATCTGTGTGGTAAGGTGTGTGTTACCTGGCAGGATGATTCTGGAGTAAACCCTGGGCCTGTTTTTCATGGCGGCGCAGTAGATGGCAAAGTACACCGTGCTGGCGACAAAGATGCCACAGGACTGCGGGTAGACGTAGTCCAGGTCTGTGAAGAGGTTCAAACGAGACATGAAAGCTTTAAATCACTTCTGTTGATCCCTGTAGGTTCGCAGTGAAAAAAGGCTGAAATTATGTCGCGTTCCTTCGGTTTGAAGAGTTCAGTTAATAAAGTTAAAGTTTGAGCTGAAGCAGAACAAAAGAGTGGAACAAATCCCTGAGCGCCGCCGCTGACAGTGACTTCATTGTGTCTGAGGCGGCTGGATATGAAACATGGTTTCTCTGGAGGCTCCGGTCTTATTTAACAACCAACAGATTGGAAACATGAGGACGTTTTTTAATGTTTATTTCATTTTGTCTTCAAGTGGGGAGGATTCATGGTAGCTTTATTTAAAAGGTCCAGAGAGACGGCGGTTATCAGTGAACCCTCACCGTAGACGCTGGCTCCGAGGAACATGCTGTCATGGCACGATGAATGGCTCTTAATGTAGAGGATCGGAGCGAAGGAGGATCCGTACATCAGGCCAGACGCCACCGCTATCAGACAGCCCCTGATGAAAGAATCCAACCGAGAAACTGCATGATGGATGGATTTGAAATCTCTACTGGTATCATGATGAATTTCAAACTTTATCATCCCATACAAGAGCTGCTGAAAACAGATTCTCAGGACTGAGTGTGTATGCTACACTGAGGAGAAAGCCTGCATATAGAAATAATCTATTTTGGTCCTGTGGACACACACGCACTTTATCACACACATCTATATGATGATCTCTTTCAGTGTGTACAAACTGCCCATTGCACAATTGTATGCTACACACTGCCACTATGCACAACTGCAATGTATATCTATATTTATGCATATACATACATATAGGAGGTGTCAGTTTTGACTTTATTCTACTTTATTTTTATTCTTATTTTATATTGTACTTTTATCATCCTTTGGACTATAGTTTAGACCCTGTATGCCTCTTTATTACACTATTTTTTCCCCTAGTCAAGCTGCTGTAAATGTGAATTTCTCATTGGAGATCAATAAAGTATCTGTCTATCTCTATCTATCTTTAAAATAAGATAAAAAGCCTCTGCATAACTCACACTACTGACACTGAACCTGCTCACATTTTCAAAGTCAGTCACTATGTTTGCAGCATCATTTCTTGTATTTATTTGATGACTAATGATTGCATTATTTTGCTGCTGCAGTCCATTTAACCTGCTGGATTAAAAGACACAAATCATGTCACATTTAAGACTAAACTGCTCAGCAGATTCTACAATTCTACAATTTCATTTAGCAGACGCTTTTGTCCAAAGCGACGGATGTACATTAAATTACTGAGGCCTCTGGTGAACGCTTTAAGCTCCATTTAAAATGATAGAATTTGTCTTTGTTCTGTCCTTGAGGAACATTTCTGATGTCAGTTTGTTTAAAATCAATGATTCATAAACCTTTCCTCAGTAAGTGTCTTTTTTGTGCTGCAAGTGCAGACGGTTCACTGACTGCTAATGAGTTGAGCTCACATGAACCTCCTGGTCTTCGGATGGATGACATCAATCCAGAACTCTGAGGAACTCGGTCTGTAGCTGCCTGAACATGTTCTCTGCAGAAAGGAAAGAGCATCCTGATGTGCAGTCGTGTTGTTTCTCTCAGCGCCACAAACAGAAAACACACAAAATCATGGTGGAACCAAGAAGCAGGAATTGATCTTTTTAAGATTCTCCTTGAGAGAATATCTGTCAGAATTTGAATTTACTCTCAGGGTGACGTCAGGAGCGACTCCTTGAAAAAGAGGTGAGAAAAGTAAAACATCCGATCAATGCTCTCACCCTGTCAATAAGTAACGGGATTGATTCTGAATTAGGATGCAGCTCCACGTCCGATCTCACAAAGAAAAAGATGAGGCCACTGGAAAAAACACAAAAGTCATATCAGTGTCCAGAACGAGGTTCAAACTGACAGCAGATGCAGAGTCAAACTGTTGAATTTTCAACGAGGAGGGAGACAGTTTGAATATGTGAGGCTCACCTGAGCAGACACAACGCAGCACCACAGTAATTTAATATCGGACTGGAAACAGACTCAGCATTAATCCCAAACCAGCCGAACCTGTAAAAAAAACCCCGTCACATTCAGTTTCTTTGGAATATTTTTACAAAATAAATCAAAAACCTGCTGATGACTTCAGGTGATTCTCTCTGTTACAGGCTAAACATTTGCATTTCACTTGAATCTAATATCCCAGAATGACCTTTTTAATTATTTTAACTCACTCTTGTGAATGACAGCTCACCTTGAACTGGCCCAGCCCATCAACAAACTGGCAGATCCCCAGATTAAACTCCCCAGACCGAGGCCGATCGCTTTAATAGTTGCAACAGTTGCTATGTTTCCTGTAAATGACATCAGAAAAACAACAACATGCATGTTGTGTTGACAGCGTGAACCCTCCTCGTTCTCATGAAGACAAATGAATGTCTGCACTTTTTTCCGACACTCAGCAGTGACATGAGACTGCAGGCTGTGAATAGTTTTGCAGATTTCAAACTGAGCTGACAGTTCAGCTCAGTTGTTTTTAAATTTATTGTGGATATTTTTACTCTCTTGCATTCAAAAGTCAGATATGGAGACAGCTGTTAGTGCACATCTCGTATTGACTCTGGCACAAACACTATATTAATTTTAGTTCAAGATGCAGTGAAGTAAAATAAAACTTTCTAGTTTGTAATGTAGAATAAATTGGGACACATTGTCAGTGTCATATAAGTTGGTTTCATATCTCACAGGATGAACATTTTAAGATGAGCTGCAGCATTTAGATGCTTGTAGTTCTTCTGCTGCAGCATCCAGCTGGACACTGGAGCTGGACTTGATCCTATGAGACCAAACTGCACTGAACTTCATGGATAACATGAAGGATGTTGCTCTACCTGTAGCCCAGATGACACCTCCAAGCATGGCCAAAGGGTAGAACTTGGGCGACTGAAGGATCATGTCTCCAATCATGGATACGATCCAAATGGCTGCACAGGCCACCCACTGGAAAAACATACCTGGAAACACATCACAGGTTCATGTTTTCTCATGAACACCACTTTAGGTGAAGTCTTAAAATTACAAAAAGGATCTGAAAGCTCACCATCTCCAGTCTCTAATCTTTTCACAGGAACAAAGTTGCTCCCATACAGCAGCACTGCGGCCACATTTGCAGCGATTCCGTAAGCAAACCGCGTCATGTTGGTCGTGATGAGGGTGAAGTTAAATGTCTCCACTTTTTCTGGTGCAGAGTTTTCTCCAAATTTGGAACCTGGAAGAATTTCAAGGCAAAACAAACAACTAAGATGGATGATTTTGGACAACACAGCAGCCTCAGGCATCTTCACATTCATCATCATAGGCCAATTATAGTTTGCGTACCGTGTTCAGCGCCGTGTTCACTGCCTTGACAGCTCACCATCAATAACGTGGTAAGAAATAAAAGCAAAGGGAGGTATTTCGCTTCGAGCATGTTAAAACTGTTGGATTTCCGTGATTCAGCCCGTACAGAGGCCGCGTGTGCGCAGCGATGATGCCCGATGCTACAACCAGGTGCTGCCAATTATCCATTCAGTCTGACGCAGGACGGCTGCGGTGGAAACACGCATCCATGCACGCACAACACAAAAAAACTGTATGAAAACACGCCAATGTGAGGCTTTTAACATGTCTGATGTCTGAAATGACTTCTGAGCTCATTTAAACTCTGCGATTAAAACTTGCAGCCTTTAGGTAAAATATTAGTTGCGCTGAATTACCGTAAAATTAACATCAGCATTGTAACGCAATAAAAAACGTAAACAAACATGGTTTCTGAGGTTGGAGCAATCATTGGCCTGCGATGCTGAGGAGGACAGCTCTCATCTGCTCTCCAGTTTAAGCCACAAAACAATAGTTCTAATTTTAAACTTGTTTTCATTCAGTTCAGGAAATCCTGCATGAGCTGCGGCGCTCAGCGTGCGTTTCCTCACCGCAGAGGAGATAGTTGTTTCCTGCTGTTAACTGTTTCCCTTTACACATTTCCACTTTATCCTCCAAGAGATCCTGCGCGCGACCACATGAGAATTAAGGAAACTGACCAGCAGATGTCGCCGAAAACGCGTGAGTGTATGAATCAGATATTCTTAGTGCAAAAGTTTATGGTATCTTCCACCTTGACCTTTAACCTCTGCATTTGAAATAAAAAATACTCCAAAATTGCACAATGTCCTCACAGAGATGAGTGTGCGTCAAAAAAATAATTCGTTTTAGCAGGTGCTGCTGTCATGATATCTGATATCCTGTCACAGTGGCTTACATGGCGCTAAACCATTTGCACGGGAAGTCATTCATAAAGTGAAAGAAAAACTTTATATGCTGCTTTTTTTAAGACTTGAGAGCATTTTTTACAAACTTTATTGACGGAAATCTCATTTTTGTACACATGCGTTCAATAAATCTCACAATAATACGCACCAGGCTGCCTCACTCTCACTAGAATAAAGTTTCGTGCTTATTGTGTATTTGTTTTATCGTAGCTTTATCTGAAAGAAGAAAGGGAAGCACACACACACATAAACACACATAAACACACAGTGAAAGATCAAGTCGCCTCATGTTGGATTGGAGGGTGGTTTCCCAGCCCGTCCACGCGCAGTTGTCTCCCCACACAAATCCTCCCTTCCAAAATGAGTTTCGGAAGTTGAGCGCTCCTCCTGGCTTCAGCTGGCGCAAAGAGAAATCCAACCATGATAATGCCATAAGCTCTAATGGGGAAGTCTCGCTTTCACTGGCTGCGCTTCCCTTTTTTAAAACTGAACTGTTGCTTTCGGCGCTGTCCTCTTTCAAAAAAGAGTTTGATAATTGCGAGCGCGTGTGTTGTGTATTTGTTATTTGTAGTTTCTCAAGTTGGATACTCGCAGCCGCACCGGGACAGGAGGACCGACAAAGACAAGTACCGACACACCCGTGGACTGTATAATTTGGATATTAATGATGCGCCGCCAAATCCTGCGAATTTGCAGACCGGTGCGAGCCCTGTCGTCCCGACGCGGTCCAACGTGGTTTACATAACACTGAAGTCCAAGCGCCTGAAACCGGCCAACATTCGGGGTACAATCAGACCAAAACTGAGGAGGAAAGTGAGAAGGACTAAGTCTGCTAGTTCAGCATTTACGCAGAACAAACTTGGCACTTTGGAGAGGGACGCAAGTCAACTTAAGCGCAACTTTGCACGCAAAACTTCAGGAGGAGAAAACGCGGATGTTGATTATAAATCTCTGGATATTATCCAGAAATCTCAGACAGAAAAACAAACAGACTCTCACATAAGTTCTATCCGAATTTACAGCCAGAAGGCACCGCCATGGTTCAGCCCGCAGGACGTGAGAGCCATGCGCTTTCTTGCGGATGCCAAAGTTTTGCGCATGAGAGAAGTTTCTCACAAAGACTCTCCATCGCTTTTGATATTTGAGGGCGACACAAGAGATTCAGCTGCCGATCAGAGACACACAAGAGTAAGCAATGTGTGCGGGGGGCAGTGTGGGGTCATCAGCAGCCCCATGGACACGACCGAGGTCTTCGCCTTTCATCTGGACAGAGTGCTGGGGCTCAACAGGACGTTACCGGCTGTAAGCAGAAGGTTCAGCTATTTACACGGTATGTTTACACACAAAGATTTGTATTTAAGCTGATATAAACTCAAAAAAGGGTGATTTTAAATCCATTCATTCATAAATTTACTGATAAAGATGATTATTGCTGAACACAGAGACATTAAAGAGAGAGAAAATGGAAAAGAGGAGGAACTGGTGGTGTTTCTCAAAGTGAAACTCCTCTCTGCTCTCAGAATCCTAATAGCATCATCATCATCATCATCATCATCATCATCATCATCATCATCACTGTATCATCAGTCCTACACAGATTACATTCATGAATACTTATGGATCTGTGCAGCTTTCTCATAGATTTATTTAGTTTTGGAGGTAAAATCACTACAATTTATACACTCAGTAAACTAAATTACTTAAAATAACTATTCGTAACCTAAAAAACTAATGATTTCTTTTGAAAGTGCAGTGTTTCTGAAGCCATAGATGAGCTACAGATGCATTGAATGAGGTTCTGTGATGTGGTGGTCTGATGGTGGGATGTGCTGGTCTGATGGGTCGTCAATGTTCTGGACTGAAGTAGAGACCATGAGTCAGGTCTAGACCTATTAAAGACCCAGTTAGGCAATAAACAATGTCTACATGTTTCAAAGTAATCCAGAGTAGATTTAATACAACTCTAAGTGCAATATGAGTCAATGTTTTGCTAAGTAAAGCTTTTCTTGGATAAAAATAGGTAAAAAAAAACTCACTGAGACTCAACAGTTGTTGAAACCTGACCATATAATCCCTTTATCCTCCCTCTTTAGATGGACAGCCGTGTCCAGTGGTGTCATGGGATGCAACTCTTTACCCAGAAGGCCTTGCTGCAGGCTGGTCCGCCGTGAGGCTGACATGGGGGGAGTATCAGAGCTCCCTGAAAGAGAGGTGTTGGCTCAAAAACAGCAGCCCGAAGCCAGACTCCGGCTGCTCCACCGTTCATCACTACGAGTGGAGCAAACTCGCCCTGTTTGACTTCTTGTTACAGGTAATAAAACACAAGCTTGCAAAAGAAAAAAGGAAAACTCACTGTGATAATGAAATATTTAATATATCCACATTTCTCTGAACATGAAAAAACATCTCTGACACTTTTTAATGCTTCACTTCCCTGTTGTGCCGTCGCAGCTTCTCCAGACTTTAATGAAGTCCTAAAATACTTTTCCAATGACTTTTGCAAACATTGTTTTTTTTTTTTGTCTGACTTCAGAAATTCATTCCAACAGCTGTTATTGGAAAAAAAAGGTTCAATATCCTCAGAGGTTTTGTCCTTTTTGGCTGAACAGACGTCACATTTCCTGTGTGGGAAACTTAGATCTCTGATCAGATTTTGGCACCGAGGTCACGTCTCAGAAATCGCTGAGTCATTTCTCAATCATGAAGAAGCAAAAAAGACATAAATTCATACATAAAACAAGAATAGTTTGTATACTTTTCAGACTAAATGAGTTGCTGAAGTCGTCATGCCACAGCCTTACGAACAAATAAGTAATGAAAAATTCATTATTCATTTTGCAGTTACAAGTCCACAGGGCAAATAAACAAACTGACAAACATGAGTCATTACACTGGTTTGTTTAATACTGAATAACAAGAAAATACAAACAACTATTTATGGAAAGAAACAGAAAGATGTGGAAGATATTTTCTGTTTCTGAATGAAATATTTCTAAGTTTAATTAATTTTACTTCCTGTCTCCAGTATTCACTTTCTAAAAGTTCTTAATTTGGGAACAATAAGCTCCTGGTTAGAGTTTAATTCCTTAATTTCTAATTAGAATATCGACAAACGACTTAATCTTTGGAATATTTTTGTCAAGGAGTTTACTCTTATTGTTCCAGATGGTTCCAATAATGTTCAGAGAAGAAAAATATGTTATTATTTTTCATCATGTTGCCCTGATCGACAGGTAGCCTGGAGGCATTTCAGCTCATCACACTTCACACTGAGGTAGATGCTCATCGATCTGAGTTTCCCCATCAGTAGGTTTTATTAGAAAAATCTCAGCTGAAACCTCTGAGTGACGTCTCAGATGCTACATTATTAGTTTTATGTTGTCCTCTATGGCTCCGTCCATAACTTTTACCAGTAGAATAGTAGTTGTACAGAGAGTGGATGATACTTTGAAGCTGTAAGTAAGATTGTGGCCGGTCCTCGTGGGAGCAGCAGAGGTTAAATGGAAGGAAATGTGGCCTGATAAGCTTGAGAAAGTCCACTGCAGTCACATCACTCAGCCCTGTAGTAATGTTGATATCTAATCAAATGAGCAAGCAGCACTCGTGCCAAAGAGGCACTTTAAAACACCAGCCTGCTGGATTTGTTTAGTCCTTTCTGTGCCAAAACATTTCAATTATTTTATCTTGGAATAATATTATTATGTAGTCTTTCAGAAGATTTAAAAGGGAGCCAGTCGATATTGCAAAATAAGCTTGTTGAGCAAGAAAAAAAATCCTTTGCTTGCCAGGTTCATCAAACACATCAAAACTCCATAAATACTGATTTCAAAAACTCCAAATTGTGAGTCACAGCTGCGAGTGTTTTCTCAATGATCGAGCTTTGACTCTGTGAAGAAAACATGAACTTTGTTTTTTTTTCAGATTCACAGCCGTCTGGATCAGAGCTGCTGTGGATTCAGGCCCAGGATGGAGGATGTGTGCGTGGAGCTCGGCCACCACGCCAGATGTGCGGACCAGAACCACATACAGCTGACAAACATCGTCCACAGGGGTCACGACCCCAGACACCTGGTCTTCACCAACAACAGGGGCTTCTTCGACCGGAACGAGGACAACCTGGACTTCAGGCTTCTGGAGGGAATCAAAGAGTAAGTTTGGTTTAAAAACCCTGATGAGGCCAAAAAACACGGAATAAGTGATAAATACTGATGATTTCAAATGGCAGTTTTGACAGACAGATTGGATTTGGACGACATTTGATCAAAATAAATACTTATTTTAAAAGTCTTTAATTTTTCTAGATGTTTGAGCAGGTAAAACCAAAGTTTACAAGAGGTCAGGACCAGCGTTTTTGTTCCCAGGAGCTGTTTTTTTCTGATTCAACATAGTTTAAAAATCCCAGCATGCAAACTGATTTGACTCTCTGAAAGAAATGTGTTAAATCTCTGTTTGTTTCTTTTGGAAATTCTGAATTTAAAGTTTTGCAGATGCTGACCTGCAAACATAAGTATGAAGCAGTTATTGCAAACAATCAAATGTAATTTTCAAACCTTCAAATCCTGTTTAGGTCTTTTCAAACGGTAATTGAAAAGTTTCAAACCTACATAATTTCGGTAAATATTTAGATGTGGTTCGACAAAGTAAACGTGTGGTTGGGATACGAATCTGAGTGGGCATCATAATTTGTTCCTCCTGTTTATCCTCCGCTGATCTTTGTGGGTCTGTAATTTCTAAACCACACTGCCAGAAAATGGCTTTGATTTTATTTCTAACTTCATATTGAAACCATCTTCTGATCAGTCGGGTCAAACCGCTGCGAGGAGGCACAACAGAAGCTGTTGTTCAGCAGAAAAACGCTCGTGTCTCCTGACCGCATGAGGATCCATGTGATCCTCATCAAAAGTACAACTGCAAATTAAATCTATGTGCACCGATCATCAGGTGACCTGAAGCCTCAAGACCAAAGGACGTCTTCTGTATCTGAGCTTAGTTTGATTGAATGTTGAATTCTCTGAGAAGTTTCTTTGACTTTAATTAAATTTAGATTAATAATCTGATGTTCTACATTTAATTCCAGCCACATTTAAATCTGATGTGCATCATACAGAATAGCAGTTTGCTGGAAAAGCTGAGCTGCTTGAAAACCTAAAAGTGGTGAACAGCCGGTCAGCAGTGTCTCCATGACTCTTCACATGCTGAAGTCAAACTTTTCTCTCTTTTGTGGTTCAACATTCAACTTTCTCTTTTCTCCACTCTTCTTATTGTTTTTTTGCATGTTTTTTTCTGTGTTACAGTTTTCTTTTTTTAATATCGCCATGGGCACAGCGTAGAAAACAATCATGAAAAAGGTTAGAGGAAAAACTAATTGGATTATAGCTGTTTTTATTTTCAGCAGGTTTGACTGGAGAACGTAGAGATGGAGTGCTTATGATTATAATTAAATGCCAGAGATGATTTTGCACAAAACATGAACAAATGCCTCCTTGTTTTGGGGAAAAGTCAGCAAACCTTTTAGCATTTTCATCAGATTTGATGATTGCACACATGCAGTTTTCATGCCCCAGTGACCCTTAAATGTGAAGTTTTAAATCTCTTTTCTCTCATTTAAATACAGACCTGGTCCTGTTTGCCTGTAAAACCACCTGGGGGTCATGTAACGATGCCCTCTGATTGGCAGAATTTGCCCTGAAGGATTCTCGTTGTAATTTTTGTTTGTATGCGATAACAGCAGAGCGCTGCGACTCTGCTGCAGGATGAAGTGACCTGATTATTTCTGCTCCCAGCCAAGAGAGCTCTGCCTTAAGGACATTCACCTGAAACTCAGCTCAGCCTGACTGCAGGAGCCATAATGAGCTTTTAGTTCATTCTAATACTTCCTTGTTTATTTGTCATTAGTGAGAGTGTTGAATGTGTGGAGTGATGCAGTGTGGCCATAGGTGGGTCCAATCCCATCTGGTGGACACCTGAGAGGCTGAAGGTGGAGAACCACATTACCCAGCAGTCACAGCATCCAAGCATGGCTGAGAAAGGCAACAGTTTTTTGACCATGTGGCCTTATCGACAGACTGTTACTAGTTTAATCTGGTTGTTTTTTGCCACCTAAGTTATCTGTAAAACCAAGTTTCTATAATAAATGGTCACTGCAACAGTTTCATCTCCTCATCTTTTCATCTGCACGTCAAACCTTGAGTCCAACACAGCCACCAGTACAGAATTGCTGCTACACTGACTGTTACTTCTTCTTCTTCTCTGTTTTTTTCTCCAGGCTTCCAGAGCAGGCGGTGTCAGTGCTGAAGAGCTGGAGGCTGAGGGAGAAGCTGCTCCAGTCTCTTTTCCTGGACCAGACGTACTGGGAGAGTCAGGGCGGCCGGCAGGGGATCGACAAGCTGATCGATGTAATCGAGAGGCGAGCCAAGGTCCTCCTCACCTACATCAACGCTCATGGGATCAAAGTCATCACGATGAACGTGTGAAGAGAGTCACAGCTGTCGGGTGGTGAAAGTACTGAGACAGAAAAAAGTAAATTACGGTTTGATCCCCCCTGACTTCACTGTGTCCTCACAGGATGTGCTTTTATGAGACACTGGAGCTGAAACACTTTCATTTTTCAAGAAAAACATCAGCCAGTCCAAGAAAGTGTCATATATATTGTGATTTTTGCAACTTCTTCAATATCTGTTTATAACACAGTCTAATAAACAAACATGGCATTTTACAGAGAAACATGGGAAGAATGAGACGATGTCAATGGACTTTTATTTATATATTTGTAACATTTACCATTATTGACGGATTAATGAAGGACTTACAAACTGCCCACTTTATTTTGAAAGAACTTAAGTTGTCTTGTTGAAAACTTTGTATTAGCAAGTTATTTAAACATCAGGCAACGTTTCCACCTTTCATTTGTCTAAAACACTGAGAGAAGCTTCAAGTAAACTACTTACAACCTTTAAAATGATCCAAACTTTTACTTAATGAACATAGTTGAACTCTCTTCTTTTAAGTATTTGTATTTTTATTTCGTTCAGAGTTAAATACACACTTTTTATTCTCCTGAAGACAGACTGACTTCGCTTGATCGTGACACACAAACACTGAAGAAAGATTTTAATTTTACTGTGTTCTTTTGTCTTTTGTACAGTTGTTTCTTCCTTTTCTTACTTCTTTTTTTTTAAACTTCGTATGTCTTTAAGATCCACGACAACATCTCTTATCATAAACATTTTAAATCATGAAATGCATTTGGTCAAAAAAAAAGGGCAAAGTCACTGTAAATTATAAACTGAAGAACTTTAAGATGAGAGGACACGTGATGTTTTTCTCATTTAAGTGCACTCTTATTTTCAATGTTACTTACAAAAACACTTTTGGATGTAACTGTTTTCACTGTGTTTATTTATATTTTTTTTTACTTTTCTTGCTAATTGTTGAGATGTTTTAGCATCAGGCGGCCAAGAAAAAAAGCTTGTATTTGTCAAATGTTTGAGCTTTAATCAATAAAACGTTTTTTTTAAGGGCCATTAACGGTGTTTTCTAACTTTTTATTTTCACCAAAACAAATTACACTTTAGCTTCAAACATAAAAACACTTAATTTGAGGTAATTTGTCAGTCACAGAGAGATCTGCAGTTTTTATTAGCATCAACTTTAAAAAAAAAAAAAAAAAGTTACTCGTCCTTGTGAAGAAGCCACCATCAAATAAGTGTCAAAAGTAGATCAGGCCTATAAAAATGCATGAGCACAGACATTTTTCACCCATGCACTCACAGTGTCAGTCAAAGCATGAACAGAAATAGTCCGCGGCTCTGAAATCTGAGCCACAGCGCGGCGTCTGGCCCTCATGCTGTCGTAAACAGTGTGCTTTGGGCTCTGGGAGTCGGAGTCGAGCGGCTTTGCAGGTTATTTTCTGGCGTCCGTGCCGGGCATTCACTTGGCTGTTGTTTTAACCCCTCTGCACCCGCATTAGTGCGTCAGTGGGGTCCGAGCCTCTGTGTGTTTGTGTTAGAAAGACCCCCCTCTAGTTCCCAGAGTGCCCTGCAGCGGAACTCACTTTCTTTACACACATGTGTGTTTATGCATGTTTTCACACAATAACATACACACACACACGCACACACACACAGACAGACAAAAGATGACTTGACCAACATATGTCAGCAACAATATATGTAAAGACATGCACACACACACACACACACACACACACACACACACACACACACATGCAGACGAGCATCAGACTTCAGACCTTCACTGACAGTTTTCCCATGTTGCCTCATTTAGATCCACTCAGTGTAATTAGACCAGAGCAAAAACAGTGTGTGAAGTTCTGCAGGTCAAGTGCTGCAGACCAAACTGACAGCAGCTACTTAGTTCGTCCACTCAGACACACTCAAGTAAGGAATACGGTGTAGAATTAAATAATCATGGCAGTGAAATTTATGTTAATTTATTTTGTTTTATTCCACTTTACTCGCCAGAAATTAAATCCATGAATTCCCCGTATTCTTCGTTAGCAAGAAACCTTTGACACAACCTCCGTTAGAGGAACGAGAGTAGCTCTTTTGACCTTGTATCATCTGATATAAATGAATTTAAAAAGGAATAAAAAATAAAAACAGATGCTATGTAACGTCACCTTTCATTTATGCAAATATGGCGATGATGGACAATAGAAGAACTTAATAAAATAAGTAATAATTTTTAACAAAAAGCCTGGAAACTCTTAAGCTTTATATGTAAAGAAACTAAATTGTAAAACAGATAATTTGTCATTTGATTAGTTGATGTTTGTCTGTCCTGCCGGAGTCTGTTGCCAGGCAACCAGCAGAGACTCCAGGAAGTGACTGTGCAGCGATGCATCAATCTAAAGTAACATCGAGCTGTGCTCATTATAATAGTTTGGATTTGAACCCTGCCGATTCATTATCACAGGTTAAGGCCAGTTTAGCAAAACACAGACACTGGATTTGATTATGACAAACAATGAAGAAGTTAAATCTACAGTAAAAGTCTAAGAGGAGGAAAAAAAATGCACCTCTTTAAAGTTTCTGTGCCTTGAAGGAAAAATACACTGTTTGCAAATCATATCTCCTCAGGCAAGGTGTTCAATTTTAATTACCTTAAAGAGGCAGTGAGCTTTGTACTCCTTTTTTTTATCAACGTTTTATTACGTAGGTTTTGGCCGAAGCTCAGAGAAAGTTCGTGCTCATGTGAAGCTGGTAAGTTAAATCATTTTGGCAACAGTTTGTTCAAAAACCTCTTCAAGGTTTTAGCTTCAGGATCGGTTTGTGGAATGTATTAAATGACTCTGTGATTGTTTCTCGTGTCTGTATGTCAGGCTCAACATGTTCACTCTTGTTTACACACATAATAAGCCTTTCGCTCACTTTGCCTCCGAGTGTCTACTTTTTTCTCCTTCAACTCACTCCACCTCTCCTTCTTTAACACTGGTGGTTCGTCTTCTCATTATTTCCCAGGGAGTGCAGAAATTGCAAAGAGTGCCTTTGAGGCAGCGGATGAGAATAATTTGGGACGGTTCATCTCAGCTGTGCCCAGCTGGTCGCTGCCTGGTCAAACTCCAAACGGCATCCAAACAGAGGAGCTCTTTATTCTCGGGACCTCAGCTCAGTGGTGATAAACACTCGGGTTTGTCCTGATGTCACTCTTCCCGTTCTCTGCCCTGAAGTTTGCCACCGGCACACACTGAACTCTAACAGTGTAACTTATTTATAATGACTTTCCTTCATTTATGCTTTTACTTGGTTTTCTCTCAGTCAGCTGTTCTGTTTGTAGCTGAACAAAGAAATTTAGTCATTAGCAACATCTTGTTATGTTTTGCCTAATTTCATTATTAGCGGTCGATTCAGAGTTCATGTAACAGAACATCAGTGCAGATCGTCCAGATGTTGCATGGTGCTTTTAAGGAGTTTTCACAGCTGTTCTGAAGAAATAGTTCTACATTTTTTAAAAATACATTATACTTTATATGAAGCTGCAACAAGCAGCTGGTTATCTTAGCTTGCTATAAAGAGTGGAAACAAGAGGAAATCACTGATCACTAAAAGGAAGCAAATCCCAGTTTTAAACTGGCATTAAAATCCAAATACAGATTAAAGTTTGAGTCACTTTTACACGCCAAGTTACATTTGAATATCAAAAGAAAGACTGTAAAAATCACCTGAAAGCTCTAAAACACTCTTTTTTTAACAGTTAAAAAAGAATGATCAGTCAAAAGGTAACAAAAACCACTTACCAGTCCCTCTAAAGCTCCATAAGTAACATGGCTTGTCTTTTATGATTATTCCATATAAAAAACAAAGTATAAAAATGACTATTTTTAGTTTAATTTGCAGCTTTATTGCAGGGTAGCTGATACCTCGAAGCTAACCTGCTGCATTCAGAGCTGAACTTTTGGTTTAGCAAAGCCAGAGTGGTTCAATCATCTCATGACAGCTAAAAAAACCCCCCAAAATGTGGAACTACTCCTTTAAAATGAAGGCAAGAGTTGCATTTCTTTAAAAAACAAAACAAAAACATGTGGACCGACAGCTCGTGAAGGCGGTGCTTCTTACCTGTCGCAGCCTGACTGTCTCTTATCAGTCAGAGCAGCTTTCATATTTCTTTAGAGCTAATGGATCTCACTGTTTTTTAAAAGGTTTCTATAATCCCTGGACCATGTAATCTTTGAAGCATCTGAGACATTATTCTGCTTTTCTCTGCCAAGAGTCTCCTGCAGTGTTTTAACAACACGGCACCTGGGTGGTCGCAGAAAGCTGCAGAGGTAGATTACATCGAAAGATACCAAGAAAAAAAAGATCCATAAATGATTCTGTTTTGTCTCCTTGGACACAAAAAAAACCCCACCAGACACAACAAAATGTCCTGCCATGTTGCATCTTACAGTTTGTTTTATGCTGATAATGACTTTGGTGGAGAAATTCAAAGAATGTCAACACGTGTCGCATGAAGTCGTGTCAAAACTTGCTTGTTTCATTAAATATCCACATGATTTCTTTGCTTTATGATTCCTGAGAACAGGGCACACCATAAACATCAGTGCTTTTTGATGACTTCAGCTACATGTAGAGACGTTTTTTGTATTTTTGGCACACAGCCTGAGTCTTTTTTCATCTCTTCTTTGTGAAAAAGAGGAGGAATTTGACTCAGTTGTCCTGCCTGAACATATTTAATCTTATTTCTCATTATTTGAGTGTTTCAGCATCCAATCACCTGTCAGATGAAATGGCATCCGTGAGATGTTTTCTTCTCACGCTCAAAAAAATTACCTTTTACTTTGGTTTTTTAAATGAAAAATGAGTTAAAGGTGAAAATAAACCCTTTGTTTATTCCTGTTTTAATCAGTTTTGAAGCACATCCTGGTTGTTTGTCTTATTTATTATCTGAACCACATGGCTGTCAGTGTTTCCACAGGTTTGTTTTTTGCACATGATGAAAAAAATAGCTTTGACAGCTTTTGTATTTCTGCTTGCCTGATCCTTTAAAAATAAATGTCACTAGTAAATGCTTAAAATTTAACACTTAAGGCTTTGAATGCAGCTCAGAGTGACGTCTGTGGAGCTACAAGGCTTCCTGTCAGGTAAGAATCCAACCAGATGAAGCAGTTTTGCCGGAGGCGGTTTATGGACGCTCTGTGTCAGTAATCTTTAAAAGCTGATTTAATGAAACAGGGGGTGGAGATTCAACTTGACCTAAGCAAAGAAACATAACAGACTGAGATTTCATTTGGGAAGATTTGGATGATTAAACTGCTTGCAGATCATTATCTCATAAAGAGGTAAAAGTGAATGAATTCAGATTCATCTGTGAGAGACAAAGAGGTTGATGAGTGAGCAATTTTCTATAGCTGCAATGATATTTGATCACATACAAGATAAGATCACAGGGAATAAAAGCACAGCCTCCTGCCAGCTGCATTGGAAAATACTGTGGCATTTTCTTGGGATGAAGCTCCGTGCTTCCCACTTTTCATATGGATTCTGTAGGAGTTCATCAGGTCAGGATTTGAGGTCAGCAGCAGAACATTTCCCCTGAAATTGGCTTCACATTCACTGAAGCGAGACACTGAAGGTCCAAATGTCAGTTACAACACAGACATACCAAACAGTCATCTACCATGCTTTTATTTTGAAGGTGCAATGGGATGAAGGAGAGTAACTTCCCTGTAAACATCTACTGTAGTTGTACCTCAGCAAAGTTTATTAGTACACTTCATTTTGTCTCCATTGTTGGAAACTTTTGGATACAGAACACGAGGAACAGAAAAAAACTCCAAACTACATTTTAAAAATATTATTTGAAAAGCACCTTTTTTTTAATCACTTGAGGTCTCAACCCAGTTGGGAACATCTAAAGTCCTGGAGCTGCATTTAAGGAGATGATCACACATACGAAAAGCTGACTGAAGCAGATCTCCAGAGACTGGCATC
Organism: Acanthurus leucopareius; assembly: GCA_029814765.1. Taxonomy (NCBI): domain Eukaryota; kingdom Metazoa; phylum Chordata; class Actinopteri; order Acanthuriformes; family Acanthuridae; genus Acanthurus; species Acanthurus leucopareius. The sequence goes on along the minus strand of JAQMCX010000058.1, from coordinate 21,321,628 downwards.
TCAAACATCTGCTCCGGCAGAAATGTTGGGCAATCAAACCGTTGTGGGCTGAATATGTCACATTCTATATTTAGAGATCTTGTGATGAGAGAGGTGTGGCATGTGGAGCATGTGGAGACTCTGAGTGAGACCACTCAGGATGATTGCTTACTCTATTTAAGACATTAGTTGCCAGTGTGTCACATGATTTGATTAAGAAGTAAACATAAGAAGATGAATCTGGTGATTTCTCCTTCATGAGTAACTTGTTGGTTAAAATAAACTGATTTCCTGTTGCACAGTCACAGTTTGTGAATAACTCCGTTAACAGCTCGGTAGCTGCTGCAGTGTTTACACTCGCAGTGAGGAGCTCTGCTCTACTTGGCAGCATTTCATGAGCATGTGATGTCCACTTTTCTGAAATATCTCAAACTGGCAGACAAAGCCTTCATCTCAAACCGAAATAGCACGTTGCAAAGAAGCACATCCTCACCCGCTACTTTTCTCAATCACTATTCTCAAAGTCAGAAATGTTTAAAGTTTGAACAAACAGGCACCGAAAACAACCGATGAGAATGTAAGTTTTGTTTTTTTACTCAAAGACTACAGCAGATTAGTTATTGAGTGAGCTGAAATTGCTTTTTGTTGGAATAAAATCCTACAGAAAGTTTTTACAGAATCACACGTTGTTGCACTGAACAGTTTCTGAACACGTGCAAATCACTCACCGGTCACTTTTTGTGGAATAAACAGACCCACCGCAGAGAAAAAGGCATTAAAAAAACTGCTTTTAAAGCATAAACTGGACCAACATGAGCCTCATAACTGGGTCAGCTGCTTGTCTTTATGCACAGAGATCCTAAAAACAGCCACAACACAGTCCCTTTTTTACACTATCTTTGTTTTTTTAACAATGAACTTACTAACATGGACATTATGCCCCTGCAGTTTGTGATTTCAGGAAGCCCACCGGAGCTGCCAAAGAAAATGTTGCATAACAGGTGTGACGCCGAACATCGTTGCATCTGGCGTGATATATAACATAAACAATAGCCTTTGAGAATAACAACAGCAAGTGAGACAAGATTTACTGCTTGTTTTATGGCTGTTTATCCCGTCCTCTGCTCAGAGAGATAACACCTCGGAGACCTTGTGGTCTCATTTCGCAGACATTTTCACTTCTTTCCTCCTCCCGTCTTCTGCATCACAGCTCAGACACTGATTAAGCTCTGATTAAGCGCCGTTATTGCCTCACTTCTAGCAGGACCGACGATTCTGCCTGTGATTCCTCAAACTTGGGCTTCTGACCGCAGAGAGAGGCACCAAACATTCCTCACCTAGCCCTCTCCTGACTTGTCTATTTGGGGTCAAAACGGTGCCAGCAGCAGCACTTTGAACTTGACTGGGCCTCACTCATGAGCTATAGAAAGCTCTTAAGTCATAGTGAAGGCATTTACTGTATATTCCACACCAGGGATGGGAAATAAAGGCAGGCCTCAGAGGCAGAAGAGTGTCAGGTTTTCAGTCCATGTAAAGAGCACAGTGGGAGTATCACAGATTACTTCTCCTCTTTAGCTTTTTTTTTTTTTAGACTGTTTTGATGTTTTTGAATAAAAACCTGCAGATTCTGGGTTTCCACAGCTGGAGACTGCTAAATGTGTTTCCGAATCACACTGGCCAATCAATTAGCAGCTCCAAATGAGTTATTTAATATTTTTTCAGGAAAGTAGGTGATCTCTTATCATAGTGTGAATATTAACAATCCTCTCTTTAAAATATCAACATTCCTGCTAATTTATGGCTTAAATACCCAATTATAGCGTTCAATAGCAAAGCTAGTAATGGTGTCATTATTTTTATGCAGCCGTAAAAAGTTCGAAACTTTCACAAAGGTGATTTTGGGGGTGACACATAAGTAAAAAACCTCTGTGAAAGGTGTGAGTGGTGAAAAACAGAGTAATTTGCTCTTGGTGGTGTAAACTGACACAAAGACCAATTGAAAATGTTTCAGTCTGGGTAAAAATGCACTCGTCCTGAGGCTTTACGATGTAAAATAATGGCCATGCAAGAAAAAGTGGAGAAACTGCAGCAAAATAAAAGAAGGAAGTAAAGTTCCTGGTTAGTTTTCAGTCTTGAAGCAGGTGAACAAAGTTGAGACTGTGATTAATGTTCCATCTCCAACTCAGTTAATGTTATTTTAATCACAACCTTAACCTTAACCATGCTTCATATATATTTTTAATGATATACAGTTTTGTTATTAGTGGTCTTACATACAATACTGTTCTTGAAAAAGACAAATTTATGCATCTAATGTGTCTTTTGTCTTATTTTTTTTTTCAAAATGAACTAAATCTAACTTTTTCTACTGAAAACAAACAAACAAACAAACAACAAAAAAACATTAATTGGTGTCAAAAATGTGAACTTATGCTTGAAGGATATATAAGTTTTCTCACAAATCTGGTGAGTACTTTGCCTTGGCATGTAATCAACCTTTAATACATTTTTCATGAAACAAAGAACAAAAACAAACCGTCTAGACATGAATTTATATAGAAAATGTTGCATTTTTCTGTTGTAATAAACTCGGTGCTCATCGTTCTGACTGTCGTCCTTCTGGTTTCATTGTGACTTGCTTTCACACTGATCTGTAAAACAACAGCTACAGCAATAAAACTGGTCCTGCCATGCTGGTCTTTTTGTGAAGATGCTTTTCTGCAGCACAGAGGAGAAGTTATGCCTGAGCAGTGTTCAACCTTGGCCTCAGTCAGAACGCGACTCTCTTTAAAACTAAAAAAGGTCATAAATTTAAAGTCACCAAAACACTTTTAACATCTTGCAAACTGCTCTGTGATGATGACTCAAGTAATTTAAGCTATATTTGTACTGAAGGAGCCGTCACTGAGAGAAGAATATGATGACTTATTACAGACAAAGCCCAGTTTTTTTGTTATTTTTAAGAAGAAAAGAGACAAATTCCAGAATTACCTCTCACTGTTTCGCTGCTTTCATAGAAATGAATGAAGTTCAGTCTGAGAGGAGGAAATAAAACATTACTTCTGTACTTGAGGGTCACTGAGACTTGAGTCCTCCGGCTGGATTAAAGCTGTTACTCTTCTGTAAACTGTGTTGGATAAAAGCTGGCTGTTACATAAATCCACAGGGTCGAACACTTTATTTTAAAAGTGATTGTGCAGAGGAATTTATTCCACGTCTGTGAAAATGCTTTTATTAGATAATCATTAAATTGCATAGTTTCCGACTGAATAATACTGATAATAAAAACTAAATTAAGCTGGAAGGCTCATTTATGAAGCTGAAAAAATGGCAAAAAAAAAAGTCTTATGACAAAGTGAACTTAATGGGTTTTATTTCTTGCAGCTTCAGCCGCATCTTGTGGTCTTCCTCATATACTTTTATTTATTCAACCCTTTTTAAAAAATGCAGACTTCATAAGAGTAAGAGTGATAATCTGGTTACACAAACCTGCAGGAAAACAGTTTGTAATGCAAAACTTTTTTTCTTTTTAAGATTAAAACTCTTTGCAAAACATTAATACGTATTTTTCCAGCAGCAGACTAAAAGTGACTTCACACAGAGAGGAGAGACGCTTTTAAACATATGATGGAATAAATTTCCAGCAGCTTATTTGGCCTCTCTCTCTCTCTCTAACAGACCTTCTTCCACCTCTCATGAGTCTTCAGACGAGATTTCGCCTCTTAAGCCCGTATGAAGGAGGAAGAGGAAAGAATGTATCACCACTGTGGCTGAGGCAACGCTCCAAACAAAATCTTCCATGGTGAATGTTACCCATTCCTGCAGGAATCCAAACAGGAACCGCCTGACCCAGGCTGGGCAGAAACACAGAGCAGACCAAAAAGGAAATGACTGAGACCGGCCTCGGGGTGCGGCGGCTCCAGTCCGGTGCTAATGCTCCGACCGAGTCTCCGACCTCAGTGGCATCAAAAACACAGAAAATGTTTAACAGGCAGGTTCTTAGTTTGTGCTTCAAAAGCTGTTGGTTTGACTCACAAACTGTGGCTGAAACCTACTGAGGGAGGAAATGCAAAAGTGTTTTTTTGTTGTGTTTTTATGTCTTTTAAGGTTTTAAAATCTGTTTTAATCAGTTATTATTTCTTTTTAATCAATAATGTTTGGTTCTGTATTGCTCTTTTATTATTTTGAAGTGGTTTGGGAATTTTTTTGTACCTTTATGACCTTAAAAATAATAGTTAAGTAAGGAAGAGATGCAACAAAACTCTATAATCAATAAATTATATTGTTATTATGAGTTTTTTTTTAATATAATTTGCTTAATTATTGGCTTTTTTATTCATGATTTTTTTTACTTCCTTGTTTCATATTGATGTTCGGAGTATGATCCACTGCAAGGGCTCGACCTCTCTTTTCATAACTGTCTTAACATTTTTTTTAACTGCTTCTTGTTTTTTATACGTGCAAAGTAGAGATTTCATTGATTACATACTGTGCAAGATTCAGAGATATGCAACTAAACGTACGTACAATCAAAACCAACCAGGGAAGTCAACAGCGGAGGAACAATGTGCACCACTTACAAAAACTTTCAGTCACGAGTCGGCAAACTATAATCCGAACACCACTTCAGTTTACTATGAATTAGCTGTTGATGCTGAAAAAAAAAGCTGATGTAGATCAGTTAATGAAAGTGTAACTTAATTAACCTGCCTGACCTAATAAATGCTCAAAACAGACTTTTTAAGGGAGAATTCTGACATTATTAAATAGGCTTTTATCAGATTTAAATAAATTGAACGATTGATTGAGTTCACATCAAGGGGTTCACTTCTGAGAGACCGATGACATTTTTAAATTCACTTTTTTTATTTAGAAGAGAAAGAAAAAATGAAAATGTCAGTGTAGTTTGGGAAGACCCCAGTCATCTTCAGTATGAGCACAAATAGTCTGTAAATACAGGAAAACAGTGCCACCTAGAGAGCTGCAAGCAGAATCACATCACCCCATGAACCACACACTGCTGGGCTGCCTGAAGCATCCGACTCTGTTTTTTCTGCCTAGTTTCAATTGTTTTTTACAGTTGAAAATTAGCTCTTTCACTCAGAAAACTTAAAAAACTCTGTAATGATTTTACATGAGCTGCTTGTGTGTGTCAGAGTTCGTGATCTTCTCCTTTCAGTCATTACAGAAACGTCTCTGTGAAAGATGAGCAAACTCGCTGAAGCTGCTTCTGCAGCAGCCTGGATTTATGAATGAGGTTATTTTGGTGGCGGCACTGAAGGTCTTGTGAGGAAAATGGGTCATTTTAAAAGAGCTACTCTGCTGCCCTCTAGTGACCGAATGAGGGAAATGTGTCTCTTCTATGTTTGGACCTTAAAAGAGAGGATCTGTTTTGCAGAGGGAGAAACTGAGTGTAGTATATTATGCCATTGCCCCATGTATGTTAACTTTTACATAGTTGAACACACTTTTTCTAAGTGGTGTTTT